>PVIW01006749.1:0-45272 GCA_004026585.1 Noctilio leporinus | reverse complement strand
ATTCAAGTTCAAGTCAAAATAAACTATTAAATACTAATGTCTAATCTTTCCACTTTGTCCCTAATTTAAATTCAAATAAAATTAAATTCAATGTATTTTTATGAAAAACAGCATGTAGAGCATGACCCCATCTTCTCATAAGGATTCTTATGTGATCATCTATCTTTCCTTCTATCTCTATGCATGTTTGTATAAAGAAATGAATGGAATGGTGAGTGCTGTTTTGTTATGCCTTGTTTAATTTTTTCTCCTTGTATTTTAGTTATAGCTTGCATGCCTCTTACCAAAACACAAGCAACTGTAAAAATGATGCATTTGTTAAGGATATGACCTGAACACTATGATTTTCTATAGTTAGTAGAGTCATCATTCCTTGGACCTTTTAAAAATGTTCCAAAGAATCAGCACTAAAAACATAGCTTGTTTGATTTTTATTCTGTAAGTCCTAGATAACCCCAAAGAGAAGCAAGAAGTTATTAATGCTATAAGATTTTCTGTAAAAAATAAATTCTAGTACAATAAATAAAATTTTAAAAATCCCAATTCTTTTGCACATGTCACAAATGTAGAGGATGCAGAGGTTCCTTCTCAGATAAACTTCCAAGGAAAGGTATTCCACATGCTGCAGGCTCCTTCCTACCTCCAGCACCCATCAATTACATTCAGAAGGTTTTATCAATCACAAACCCTGCACAGAGTGTGCTTGGCACAATGAAGGATCTCTATCTGAAAGAGCTTACTCTTGATGGGACAGGGGTTAGTGGTAGGCATGAAGACATAATAGCCTGGATCCAAAAAGCAGAAGAAAACTCAGAATAGCATAGTGTCACCCAAACTAAAAGAGGAGTTCCTTTTGAAAAAGAATGGAGTGTGGCTCTTGGAACCTCATACAAAAGCACCACACAGGTGTATCTCCACTAAGTAGGTTCCATATTCTTCTTTCTCCATCAGATTCATATTCCTGAGAGCTTTGATCCCTGGATGGGAAATAATGCTAGGCTAATTCAGCCTAAGGTTTAATGATAGACAAAGGAGCAACGGGGTATCTTTTCCAGGGGCATTTTCATTTAAAGCACCTAGCTACCGATAGTAAAGCCTATTAGGATAAATAAATTGTGTCCTATGACACAAATACAGGACAAGTATCTCAACATGGGGTAGCTTTTCTGAGAGTCTGCAGAAATAATTCTAGGTCCTGTCTGCTCTACCAACCTTGAGACTTGGAGAGGGTCATCAGTTCATGAGAAAAGGTTGGGTTGCTTGAGCCTATGTTGTTCTCTGCAAAAATATCCACCTGATAGGCTGTTTGGGGCTCTAGGCCCTTGAGTTGATACCGGGTGATAGTGACATTTTTGATCTTCACATCAATGTGCTGGTCTTCATCCTTGCCCTGAACCTTGTAACGAATGATAACAGAAGAAATGGAATAGCCATCCAAGATGGTCCAAGAAATCACTGCGGATGAGTCTGTGATGTTGGAAATCTTGATGTTTTCAGGTTGAGGAGGGAGAACTAGAAATTAAAAAAAAGGAAAACAATAATTCACTTAAAATATACTACCATTTCCTGGATTACTCTGCTTTTGAGAGATAGCTCATGCTAGCTCATAAAGTGAGAATGGCTGAGAGGTATTTTCTCAGATGGTAATTCCAAACAATTGTTAGTGGATTCCATGCAGACTTGATATAGTATCGTGAAATGGGGAAATAACAACACATATATCACATATTTTTCATCCTTACAATAAATTAGACCTCAAAAATTCCGCTATTCCAAAAACCCATATTATTATACTGTTCTTAACTCAAGGCAGAATAGAAAGATTAAAAGAACAGGCATCTATATAGACCCTTCCACATAGCAACTCATCTTATCTTCATAACACTCTTATCAGAAGTACTGAGGCCCTGAAAAGTTAAGTGACTTGGTCAAGGTCACACAGCTATTAAGTAGAAGAAACAGAATTCAATTCCTGGCAATGTGATGCCATAACCTAGCCACTGTCCCATGAGACCTATCCTTGTCCTTAATGCATTTGTGGAGTGGTAGCAAGTCAATGGTAAGCATTTTGAAAACAAACTGTTATAGGGATTTGGGGAAAAGAGAGATAATATTCCATTAGGGTCATAGGTAGGATGAGAGAGAGATACTTAGAAGTCTTCCAGACAGGATAATGACATGCACAGAAATCATTCCTGCACTCCCACTCTTAACCCCTTTTGACAAAGGACACAGGTCAGAGAACTTTGTGACTCTATAAAGCCTAAAACTCTTTGATTCAAAGAAAGAATGACTTGAAGGTCTTGTCCTTGACATTAACTGTACCTTCCATTTGTGAGGCGGTTTCCAAAGTGCTTCTGTATGCAGGCTCATAATTACACAGGCAGGTAGGCAACCAATGCTGAAGTTTTAATTATCGCAATTTTAGGGGTGAAAAAACTAAGATAATGTAAAGGCCTTGTACTGGTCCCTGTAAGCCACTTTACTTCATATAAAAGTTACAGCTTATAAACAAATTAGAACCTTCAAGAAACATCTTGATGTATATTCTTTCTGTTTTGTATTCTCAGTCTTTTCATTTAAAATTTCCTGTTTCCCTGATGTTGATTCTTCAGATTAAGCTCCTTAAGTAACCATGGCAATCTGTGAGAATCAGGTAGTCGATTTTGAGCTACCATATCTGATTCTTATTTTCTATGTCTAACAGGTAGTAACTTATCCAGACTGACAATAAATTAATTAACAATATGTCTTAACTTCCTTTGCATCCAGTACCAAGCTTTTTGCATATCTTTGCAAAAATATAAAATAGCCTTCCTTCTTACAAGGGATTACAGAGTATTAGAAATATTAACGTTTCATATAAAAAATTCAATTCCATAAGCCAGCAGTATTCTAAGGCTATTATCAAAAGAAGTTGTACCTTGCGAAGACCACCCAAAAATAATAAATATAATTTTTGATGACAATTAAAAATAATAAATTTTCATGTATCAATTTATCCATTGGATGTCTGATAGACATCTTAGTCTCTCTTAATGGACTCTGATTTAGATTGAGTGAGTCTGACCCCAATAATCTTCATTTCAGCAGATTTCCCAGGTAACTCTAGATTCTAAAATATTTTAGGACAAATAGCATTTGGTTTCACTTATATGTGAACTCTAAAGAACAAAATAAATAAATAAACAAAGCAGAAGCAGCATCATAGATACAGAGAAAAACTGATGGTTGCCAAATGGGAGGGCATTTGCGGGGCTGGGTGAAAAAAGTGAAAGAACTAAGAATTGCAAATTGTAGTTACATAATAGTCACAGGGATGTAATGTACAGCATAGAAAATATAGTCAACAATATTTATTCTTGTATAACTATGTATGGTGTCAGGTGGGTACTAGCCTTATTAGAGGGATCACTTCATATATTATATAAATGTCTAACTACTATCCAATCCACATGAAACTAATATGAAATAATAATTAATGCCAACTGTAATCAGAAAATAGAAATAATATAAAACACTTTAGGAAATGCTAATTAGATTATAAACAAGTTAGAACATTTGCAGAAGTAAATTATCCATTAACCAATGTTACTTGAAGCAGTTGGTTGCCTATCCAAAGAGACAAATAATTTAGCAAAAATAAACAAAACAAAGAACTGACATGTTAGTTAGAATCCTAACCACATGAGCTACTAGCTGTATAACTTTGGTCAGGTTGCCCTCCTCTGAGTCTCAGGTTCCCTATCTGTTAAATGTGATGATAATTCCTATTCTAATTTCCTCATAAAGTCATTGTAGGTGTCAGATGAGATACTCTATATATACAGGAACAAATTATATACCTTTATTACTCTATATATATTTAGGACTATATGTCAAATCTAATTCATTTCACTCCTTGTGGCTGGGCACCAGCATAAACTTTAAACTAAAAGTATTAATATGACTTCTGAACAACATAGCATATTAACATATATATCAGTTAAGGCTGAAGTATTCTCATCCACATCCTCCTTGCCCTAATTCCCTGACCCTGTAAGGACTGAACCCTCCCCTGCCAATCTTAGCATTTCTACCACCACCACCAGCATAATCCCCACTCACCTACCCCTATCAAAATCCACACAAGGCAAGTCCTAGTAATTACTAGCTATTTTTGTTTAATTCTTAACTATGATCATTATTATATGATTTGATAATATGTAATTCTAGTGAGGGTAAAATTTATATAGAATAGTGAATGTACATCTAAGATATTTTGAAAAAGAGTATAATGATTCATCTTACAGTTATCAAAGCATTTAATAAATCTATAGTAATTTAAATAGGTTGGAGATTGTATGGTAACAAACACACAGGTCAGTAGGGAAAATTGAGTGCTTAGAAATTAATGCAAAGCCAATATGAAAACTCAGCATAAGATACAGAAAGGCTTACAAGTCACTAGAGAGACTATTCAATGTATGGCACTGGAACCATTAGCTTGCCATATGTGAATAAGACTGAAATTTTAAAAGGTTAAAATACTTACATTATACCCCAAAATAATATGCCTATATCTTTAATATCTATATATGCAAAAGCCAAAGGAGTGCAACTACTGAAAAAATGCAGAGAATATATTCATGTTCCTAGGATAGGGAATAATTTCAAAACACAGAAAGGACAAACCATAAAGGCAGATACTGGCCGGTCTGATTACATGTAAACCGTGCTTAAGGTAAACACACACACCCATACACACACCCCCCACCACACACACACACACACATACACAAACAAACAAGGTGAAGATAAAGAGATTAAGAGGATATATTTGCAACATATATAATTAGATTAATATCCAAATTATATTAAAAATTTTAACAAATCAGTAAAAGAAGATAACCAAACCATTGGGCAAAGTATATCAACAAATATATCAAGCAGGAGGAAATCTAAATAATCCCTAAAAACCCTCCAAAATGCTCAGGAAAAGATGCTTACCCTTTACTAGTTATTAAGGAAATGAAGATTGAAATTAACAGTGAGGCACTATTTTTTACTTTGGTGGTTAACAAAAATATAAAGGCCTCACAATATCAAGCAAAATCAATATAGTTAAAGAATATATAGATGGATATATGGAAAAGGGTGTACTCACATACTCCTGGAAACACAGTATACACTGATAGACACTTCAGAGGGATATAGCCAACCAACTCCTCATCTGAATATGCTCCCTAGAAAAGCTCTCATGCCCATGCACATGAAGGCATGTATAAGGATGGTCATTGTGTTTTTGTTTATGATAGTAACAGAATGAAAAGAAAATCTAAATGTCTAGTTAAAAAGAAAGGTATAAAATGATGATATATTTATAACATAAACTATTATGCAGGAGTTAAAGAAACATATGTCAGAACTAAGCAAATTAATATCAATAAAAATAATGTTTATTCAAAAAAGCAAGATAAAGAATAATATGTATGCATATGTACATGTATAGGTATATATAAGTAACAATGTGTTAAAATTGTACATTGAATGAAAGATGTGTAATCATGATTTTGTTTGTCTCTGGGGAGAGGAAAATAGAATTACAGGGGAAAGTGTGATCAAAGGGGGTTTTTGTATATTCATTTTGTTATTGTTATTATTTCCACAAATCAATTTTTAAAAGCTGAAAGAAAACATGATAAAATGCTGGCAGTTGTTAATTCTGGTCTGTAGGAATATATTTGTTATATTATTCTCTGCACTGCTCTGTAACTTCTCAATTTCACAGTATTTTTTTTTAAAATGATGAAGAATCCCTAAACACCAACAAAACATCACTGATGTAAGAACAGAGTGGCTGAAGAAACACTGAGCCAGGAGCCAAACCTATCCTGAGGAAGTAGAGATCCAGCTGCAGAAGTGAGTCTCAGATTTTGAGGGTGGGGAAGAAACTACACACAATCCAGATTTAAATGGTTGCTAGCGTGGCCAAGACATATTTAACCTTCACAAGGTCTCAAAATACACAGACACAGTTATAAAGTGGTGAGTTAAAACAGAACTCTCCACTTACTGATAAAAAAATGTTTCATTAGTTACTACAAAGAAACCTAAGAAGTTCAAACTACTGAGTAATTTTAAGTGTCCAATCTGAAATGAAGAAAAGCCTAATTTACAGAATATTTCAAAAGTGTAAGAGTTATAGTCTTACTCTCAAATATATATTGTAGTTTAAAGAATTGTCTGTTAAGACTATTTTTCGAGCAATGCTATTTGGTTTTTAAGATTAAGAAAGATTCATCATCTATAATTAATCAACATCTGTATACATATAGATACACATCAGTGGATGATTGGATCAAAAAACTTTGGTACATTTACACAATGGAATTCTATATAGCAGAAAGAAAGAAGGAACTTGTACCCTTTGCAACAACATGAATGGAACTGGAGAGTATTATGCTTAGTGAAATAAGCCAGTCAGTGAAGGACAAATATCATACGATCTCACCCATTACGGGACAATAATGAGCAAAACTAACAACAAGCAAACAGAACCAAATATATGAATACAGTGAATAGGACTTCAGTGGTCAGGGGGAAAGGGGTTGTGGGGAGGGGGGAGGCAGAGGCAAGAAGGGGAGCAGCTTAGACAAGAACCTAGTATAAAGGAACCATGGACATGGACAACAGGTGGGATCGACTTTGCGGGGAGGAATGGGGAGGGGGACAGAGGGGAGGAAAAAGGGGATGGATGTAATACATAACAATAAAATTTAAAAAAAAAGAAAAAAAAATGCTGAAAATTGTCCTATAACAGATTAAATGAGCCTCACATAACCTTATTCATGTTATTAATTTATTTAATAAACCACTCCATACCAAAGAAAGGTTAACTTATCACAGTCCTGCCTGAATTATTGCAAATTCATTTACACTGAACTTTCTCATATGTTGCTGGGCACTGATTAGCCTCCATTCACAAGTAATTACTTTTTATGATTTCTAAGAAACAGTCTGGAAGTGACGGTAGCTAAATTCAAACAACAGTAGTCCAATTTCATTCTGGAGAGATTGGGGCAGTGGGAGTCACTTACTGTCACTAAGGGTCCAAGCGGTGAGGTCTTCACTCCATTCTCCCTGGGCCTTAGTATTGACTCTGGCTCGAACTATATACTGCTCCCTGGGGTGTAAATTGTTAAGCAACACTGATGTCAAGTTGCCTGGCACTTTAATATTCTGCTGATCACTTTTCATTTGCATAGATCTCCTCTCAACTTCAACATAAAAGTCATCTTCTGAGCTTGGAAATATTGGTTGCCAGGTCAAATTCAGAGTGGTCTGACTTTTTGGTAAAAGACTGAGCCCTTTTGGAGGAGGGAGACCTGGAGAAAACCAGAAAAATCATTATTTTTATATAGGGAAAGGTAACCAACAGCCCCGAAGTGCAGCTCTACAGAATAACCTTGGCTCCTAGAATGATACATGATTTCACAAGCTATTGAATAAACACAGGCTAGCAGCCACTCAATACTTGCTTCCTACCAAAATAGCAAACCTTGAAAATGATTCTAATATGTAGTTTGGATAATTGTAATACAGGAATACAGCCTCTTTGGAGAATAATTTGGGAGTAGTTTTCAAGGACCCTAGAAATCATGCATACTTTGGTCCTAAAATCTTACTACCAGTTACCAGTGATTTATCCTAAATAAATAATCCTAAGGAAGAGAAAACCTATGTGCATGAAGATGGTCACTATAACATTATTTATAATGGCAAAATAGTGGAAGAAACTTAAATGTTCAAAATACGAAAATGCTTTAATAAATTATGATATAGTCATCCAATGGATTAAAATTGTTGGGAAAAGTATGAAAACCCAATCAAAATATTTATAATACATGAGAAAAAACTCTCATTGCAACTTGGTAAAAGTCATGTCCACAATTGGTGAAAGGTAGGAAGGAAATTGATAAAAAAAAAAGTGGATTTGACAGATTTATGGGTTTGTAGGTGAATGTTTGTGTTACCATTTTGAGCAACACATTTTAAAGCAATTTTGAGATTACTTCCCCTTAAAGAGAATTTCAAACATGACAGCAGCTGTGGTAATAGGGCCAGGCCTCACCCTGTTCTGATCACATAAAGGTATGGACTCCCAGATCATGCTGCTGGCCATAATCACTCACAAGAACCTGGGCTACCACTGAGGTAACAATATGGAGATGATATAGGTTTTGAAATCAGAAAGCATGACACTTTAGCCTGGTGGCCTTGGGAAAATTCACAACTTCTTCAAGTTCAAATGTAACACAAAATTAAAATACCCATCTTCCAGACTCAGGAAAAATAAATGAGATAATGGATGCGAAAATATATTTAGAATGTGTTACATGTTCTATTATCATGACCTCCCTCTCTCTTCCTTTCTTCCTTCCTTCCTGAAATGTCTTTTCTCATGTCAGTAGACAGAAGAGAAATCTATGGGTTTTCAGTTAATAGTAGTAAATTGATTTTTAAATTCCAGATATAAAGTATTTTCAAAACATAGACATAAACTGGCCATCTGGCTCAGGTGTTAGAGCATCACCTCCGTATACCAAAAGTTGTGGGTTCGATTATTAGTCAGGGCAAATACCTAGGTTGTGGTTTTGATCCCTGAATGGGATCAAACAGGAGGCAACCAATTGATGAGTTTCTCTCTCACTTTTCCTCTCTCTCTCAAATCAATAAGCATAACCTCAGGGGAGTATCTTTTTAAAAACACAGACTAGAGATCCTCTAACTCAGGCATTCTCAGTAGGGGCATTATTGCCCCAAAAGTGGCAAAAATTGGTTCTTAGGGTGTGAGAAATTTTTAGATATTAAAATGATTTATGAAGGACCACAATACTCTATAAATAGATTTCCAGTACTAAAATTCATGATGGGAGAGGAAACGTGGGGACAAAATAACCATTTTTCCTAAGGATAAAAATATCTAAAATTCCCTTGGGGAGTGATAATTTAAAAATGAAAATAAAAACATTGAGAAACAGTGGTCTAACTGTTATTTAGAAGTGAGAGGATGTGTCTGTTTCAATCCATTGGGAGAGTAACTCTCACTCCAGCTCTGGCTGCTCTTAAACTAGGGAGAACCAGCAAGCAAGTCCTGCACTAAATAGACTAAAAATTAGGGACATTTATCAAGTGGCATAAAGATATGGTGGCCTTGGCCTTCGTAGTTCCAAGGCTACTCTACCCAGCAGGACTCTCACTCAAAATGGTGAAATAAGGAGTTTCCAAGATAAAAGAAAGGTAAAAGAATACATCACCTCTAAACCAGAATTGCAAGAGATGCTTAAGGGTTTTCTTTAAGAAGAGAGGACGGAGGAACACAGGTACAAAGGGAAAATCATGATGAATAAATGCCTATCAGTGATAACCTTAAATGTAAATGGAATAAATGCCCCAATCAAAAGACATAGGGTAGGTGAATAAATAAGAAAACGTGACCCACATATATGCTGTCTATAAGAGATCCAACTCATACAGTAGATCTACGCAGACTGAAAATGAAGGAATGGAAAAATAAAACATTTCAAGCAAATGGACATAAAAAAATATAGCTAGGGTAGCAATACTTGTATCAGACAAAATAGATTTCACAATAAAGACCATAAAAAGAAACAAAGAAGAACATTTCGTAATACTTTAAAAAAATCCATCAAGAAGATATAACCCTTGTAAGCATATATATACCCAATACAGGAGCATCCAAATATAAGGAAAATCTTGGAGGACTTCAAGAAGGATATTAACAGCAACACACTCATAGTAGGGGATTTTAACACCCCATTGGCAACAATGAACAGATCTCCCAAGCAAAATAAACACCAAGGATATTGTGACATTGAACAACACTTTATAACAAATGGAATTAATTGATATATATTAATTGATATATATATATATAAAATTAATTGATATATATAATGTTCATGCCAAGGAAACAAAATACATGTTCTTTTCAAGTGAACATGTAATATTCTCAAAGGCAGACCACAGAGTAGGACATGAAACAAGCCTCAACAAATTCCAGAACATTGAAATCATATCAAAAAAGTTCTCAGATTGACTTTGGGGGGAAAGGGTGGGTGGGGAGGGGGACAGAGGGGAAAAAAAAAGGGATGGATGTAATACAACAACAATAAAATTTAAAAAAAAAAAAAAAAAAAGAAGAAGAAGAAGATAAAAAAAAAAAAAGTTCTCAGATCACAATAGCTTAAAACTAGAAAACAACCTCAAGGAAAAAACTCAAAAACATTCAAATTCATAGAGACTGAATGACATGCTACTAGATAAATGAGTGGGTTAATAATGAGATCAAGGAAGAAATTAAAAGGTTTCTGGAAAAAAATGAAAATGAACACACAACAGCCCAAAACCTATGGGACAGAGCAAAGGGAAGTTCATTGCAATGCAGGTCTAATTAAAAAGGATAGAAAAACCTCAAATAAACAACTAACCATACAGCTATAAGAACAAGAGGAGCTATAACAAACAAAGCCCAGAGAGAGTAGAAGGATGGAAATAATCAAGACCAGGGCAGGATTAAATGATATAGAGACTAAAAGAACAATTGAAAGGATCAATAAATCCAGGAACTGGTTGTTTGAAAAGATAAGCAAAATTGACAAGTCATGAACCACACTCATTAAGAAAAAAAGAGAGGACTCAAATTAATAAAATCAGAAACAAGGAAAAATCACAATACCACAGTAATACGAAAGATTGTAAGAAAATACCATGAACAACTATATGGTAAGAAATTTGACAACATGGGTAAAATGGATAAATTCCTGGAAACATATAATTTTCCAAAACTGAATCAAGAAGAAGCAAAAGTACTGAATATATCAATAACAAATAGTGAAATTGAAGTAGTAATCAAAAAACTCCCAGCACACAAAAGTCCTGGCTTGGATGGATACACAGGCATTTTTTACCAAACATTTAGGGAAGAGCTAACTCATATCCTTCTCAAACTATTCCAAGAAATCCAAGAAAATGTAAGACTCTCAAACTCTTACTATGAGGCCAGTATTATTCTAATCCCAAAACAAGGCCAAGACACAAATAAGAAAGGAAACTACAGGTTAATATCTCTGATAAACATAGATGCTAAAATTCTCAACAAGATATTGGCAAACCAGATCCAGCAATACATTAAAAAGATCAAACACCATGACTAAGTGGGATCCACCCCAGGAATGCAACGATGGTACAACATTTGTAAATCAATAAATGTAATACACCATATAAACAAATTGAAAGACAAAAACCATATGATCATATCAATAGCTGCTGAGAAAGCATTTGATAAAGTACAGAAACCATTTATAATAAAAATACTCAGCAAAGTTGGAATAGAAGGAGCACACCTCTACATAATAATGGCCATATACCAGAAACCTTCAGCCAACATCATACTCAATGGATAAAAACAAAAAGCTTTCCCCCTAAGATCAGGAACAAGACAATTCAGCTCTCCACTACTATTTAGCATAGTTTTGGAAGGCTTAGCCACAGCAATCAGACAAGAAAAAGGAACCAAAGGCATCCAAATTAGAAAGGAGGAAGTAAAACTGTCATTATTTGCAGAAGACATGATAGTGTACATAGAAAACCCTATAGACTTTACTAAAAAAACTAGTCAACCTAACAAGTGAATTTGGAAATATAGCTGGATACAAAGTCAACATCCAGAAATTGAAGGCATTTTTGTATACCAACAGTGAAACATCAGAGATGGAAACTAGAAAAAAAAAATCTCATTTACTATACCAACAAGAAAAATATATAGTTTTCCTATACTTGGAAAACTATAGAACACAGAAGAAATTAAGGAAGATATAATGGAAGCATATATCACATTCATGGATGGGAAGAATTAACATCATTAAAATGTCCATACTATCCAAAGCAATTTATACATTCAATGCAATCCCTATTAAAATACCAATGACATATTTCAGAGATCTAGAAAAAACACTTCAAAAATTTATATTGAGCCAAAAATTACCATGAATAGCCACAGCAACCTTAAGAAAGAAGAACAAAGTAGGAGTAATCACAATACTAGATATCAAACTATCTTACAAGACCACTGTAATCAAAACAGTCTGGTACAGGCATAAAAATAAACATATAGATCAGTGGAACAGAATAGAAAGCCCAGAAATAAACCCAGGTTTCTATAGTTAATTGATATTTGACAAAGTGGGCAGGAGCATAAAATGGAGTGTAAATAGCCTCTATAAAAATTGGTGTTGGGAAAACTGGACAGGGACATGCAAAAAATGAAAGTAGACCACCAACTTACACCATAAATCAGAATAAACTCAAGATGGATAAAAGACTTAAACATAAGCAGAGCCAACATAAAAGTTCTAGAGGAAAATGGGAAGTAAAATTTCAGGTAGCCCATGCAGCAAATACCTTCACTGACATTTCTCCTAGGGCAAGAGAAATAAAGGAACAAATAAACAAATGGGACTAGATCCAACTAAAAGGTTTTTGCTCAGCTAAAGAAAACATCAGCAAAATGAAAAGGGAACCAAACGTATGGGAAAACATATTTGGTAATGATACCACAGACAAGTGTTTGATCTTCAAAATACATAAAGAACTTACATGACTCAGCATGAGGAAGACAAACAGCCCTATTTAAAAAATGGGTAAAGGATCTGAACAGACACTTCTCTGAGGAGGACATAAAAGGGTTCATAGGAATATGAAAGAATGCTCCATATTACTAGCCATCAGAGAGATGCAAATTAACACCACAATAAGATACCACCTCATGCTTGTCACAATAGCCATCATTAACAAGTCAACAAATGACAAGTGCTGGTAAGAATGTGAAGAAAAATGAACCCTAGTGCACTCTTGGTGGGAATGCAAGCTGGTGAAGCCAATATGGAAAACAATATGAAATTTCCTCAAAAAAACTAAAAATATAACTGCCTTTTGATCCAGCAACTCCACCACTAGAACTATACCTGAAGAATCTTGAAACATCAATTCAGAAGAACCTGTGCATCCCTATGTTTATAGCAGTGCTATTTACAGTAGCCACATGCTGGAAATAGCCTAAATGCCTATCAGTGGATGATTGGATCAGAAAGCTGTGGTACGTTAACACAATGGAATATTTTGCAGCAGAAAGAAAGAAGAAATTCGTATTTTGTGACAACATGGATGGAACTGGAGAGTATTATGCTTAGTGCAATAAGCCAGGCATCAAAACACAAATACCATATGATCTCACTTAATACAGGAAACTAATGAACAAAACAAACAAATGAACAAAATAGAACCAGAGGCATGGAAACAAGGAACAGACTGACAGTGACTAGAGGGGATGAGTGAGGGGGAGAAGGGGAAAACAAGGGGAAGGGTTTAGCCAAGGAACTAGTATAAATGACTGATGGATATGGACAATAATGTGGGGTTTACTGTGGGAGAGGATGTGGGGTGGGTGGGGCAGGGAGAGCAATGGGGGGAAAAATGAGACAACTGTAAATACAACAATAAACTAATTTAAAAAAGAAATGGTGGCTTCGGTCTCCGAGGTGAAAACAATCATTGGAGAAACAAAATATCAAATGTGAACATCTACTATTGTGATGCATCATACATCACCATGTGCAAGTTATTAATTACTCTGAGACTGTACTTCTCAATCTATAAAATAAGAAAGATGCTTGGCACAGTGGATAAGGCACTGTCCTGCAAACTCAAAGGTTGCTGGTTCAATTCCCCAGCCAGGGCACATAACCAGGTTGCAAGCCAGGTCTCCGGCCAATCTAGCTGGAGGCAGGTGAAGGCAACCATGCATTGATGTCTCTCTTCCACTCTGCCTCTCTCCCTTCCCCTCTTTCTGCAAATAATAAAATAAAATAAATTAGGGGGAAAAAAAGATAGATGCTAATTCTTACCCTTTAGAAAGTAATATGAATTGAATATATGTGAATCTGAAACCCTAAAGTGACCAGAATAGTAACAGATGGTTTTACACAGAGAACACTAGAATAAAGAAATTAACAAGAGATCATTCCAATGTTTCTGAGGAGAATTTCTGGGCAACAGATAGTTGGAGCCCCAATTTGCATAAAAGGAAATGTCACAAATGTAAGGGTTCTTCAGTTAACACAATGGAAAGTCAATAGGTAGTGACTAACATTGATTAACCAAGAAATACTGCTTCATGAATTACTGAGATTGTGTGGCCCGAGGACCACATTGCTTGCAAACTTTTTAGAAGTGCAACTTCTTGAACTCCACTTCTTATCCCAAACCTATGGATCTGAAGCTCTGGGGTGGGGCTCAGCAATGCTTTAACAAGCTCTGCATGTGATGCTGATGAACACTGATGTTTGGAAACCATTGATTGAGAAACATAGAGGCATAAACTATAAGAAGCAGCTTAAGTGGCTGCCTGTACAAAGCAGGACTAGGAGGTGGGTGGGTGGGTGGAGAGCAGGAGGCTGCTGTTCTTTAAATAAAAGCCTTTACGTTTATTTGACATTTTAACTATGTGCATGAATTACTTTGAAAAAATAAAATTATTTTAAAAAATAAATAAACTGGGATTTCTGAAGTATGTATGTGGCAAGAGCCTGGCCCAAGCCCTTAAGATGGAAACAGGAAGCTGTTGGTAAAACTCAGCAGCCAAGGCTCAGCACAGTCATTACTAAGTAAATCCCAACTCCTAAGGGATGTCCCTGCCTTCCTGAAAGCTCATCTGCTTCCTCCTCTGTCCTCCTGGACTGCCACGCCCCACCCCTCCTGCAGGGAGATAGACCAGAGTGCAGCCCAAATAAAGGATCAGTTTGGCTCCAAGTTGCTACCCTTCCTGTCACTTTCCCACCCATTCAAAAGCAAACTCCTTCCACCTCCATCCCCACCCACCCACTCACCCACCACCACCCTTCCTGGTCTTCCTTCCTCTTTCCCCTTCCTCCCCCTCCCACCCAGCTTGTGAATAAATGCTGTTTGCTTCAACTGACCGATAGACGCTGTTGTGAACCGTCTCACGGGTCCAGGATGCCCTTCCCCGCCCTCTCCACGCCGGACCAGCTGCACGCAGAGCTCATATTCCGTTCGAGGTTCCAAGTACTTGAGTGTAACAATCTCATCTGTCACTGAGAAGAGGGAATGTCCAGGAAACTTAGGTTGGCACTCTTTTACATTCTCTCAACTGGAATGTTGCTATTGTAATGTGAACTAATATTTGCTTTTTTAAATATTAAAATGTCTTAGTGAAACAGAGAAGCAATTCCTTTTCAGGGCCTCACCATCCCAATATAAGGAAAATAAGGCTTTTTAAAGGAAGTTTACAGGTTACGATGTGTACATTCATATGAGTATTTCTGTGCTACTTAATCATTTCTGCTCTTGTTTTTCCATTTATAAGGTAAAATCCCACAAATATTCAACTATATGGAATTCCAACTGATTGGGGAAATCTCAATTTAGAACAATATAAAATAATTAAAGCCCTGGCTGGTAGCACAGTGGATAAGGCGCCGGCCTGTGAACCCAAAGGTCGCAGGTTCGATTCCCCAGCCAGGGAACATAACCAGGTTGCAAACCAGGTCTCCAGTCAGGTCTGTGGCTGGAGGCAGGTGAAATGCAACCATACATTGATGTCTCTCTCCCTCTCTGCCTCTCTCCCTTCCCCTCTTTCTAAAAATAATGAAATAAAATCTTTAAAAAAATAATTAATTTCTACTGTTTTCAATATATTCAGTGATTGAGAGCAAGTTATCAAGAAGAAAAAGCTCTGAGGGTTTGCTCACAATGACAAAATAATGGATTTGTACTAGTTATATCACTCCAAAGGAAAACAGATCCCAGAAACAAATGGTACATGCTGTTTTTCTCCTTAGCTATTGGCTTCAGCCAGCCTCTTTCTCCATGGATCCTGTAAAAGTAGACTTTTGCCTCACTGCCTAATAAATTCCCAGCAAGTAAGGAAAAAGTAGGCCATGTTTCAGAGTCCCTAGAAAACCAGTTTGTGGATGTCTACTTGTAAAAGGAGACTATGAATTATTACCAACCTATTTATTTAAAAGCTGCTTTTTAATAAGACTTAGCCATTGACATTGGAAGCAGCAATCCCATCCATCAGCCTTATGTTGCTGGGATTTTGAATTTCAGCTGAGTCTACAATAGAATGTAAAGAGCTCAGTAATAATGCCATGACTTTATTTGACATACCCAGATTAGCTAGTGTTATTAAGCCCCAAACCCTCCTTTTCTCTAACTCCCTTAATTATCTATCTACAGTGGGTGGAGGGTCCTTTCCAAAAATGCACAGGCATAGAGAGGGTGAAGCATTGGTGGAGGGATGTGTGTTGCCTACAAACATGGTGTTGCAGATCTTGCTACAGGTGGACAATTCAAACAGCACTATCAAGAGAGAAAGTTCAGTTTTCTATTTTAAAATGGTGATTTTACATCATCATGTAACACAAATAGAACTCCAATTTGTGTTTCAGAATAAATTTAACAAATTAAATTCATTAAACTGTTTTCATGAGACTTTGACATTTTATCACACATTGTGCAACTACTTTTTTCTTTCAGGAAGTTGAGGGAGAAGCATGTTCTCTGCCCACAACCCTCTTCTCCTTCCCCTCCAGTCCAGTCGGCTACAACATCAACTTTCCAGGTCCACATTCTTCTCAGAATCTCTGTGAGTTAAGAGCCCGAAGGACTGGGCAAGATTGAAATGAGAAAAAGAACAAGCAACTCAATACAGCAGCAACCATTGTCCCTCGAATTTAAGCAGATTGGGTCTCTGTCATTCCAGTAGCCCCTGGAATTTCCTGTTATCATATTTATAACACTTATCTTTCACTATGACCAACCAAGGTAGAGTAACTAAAAACAGGACTGGAGAGTCAGAGAAACTTGAAAAAGAAATATTGATATGGATAGTAACTCCTGATGCAGTCTGTTCTGTGTTCCATAGCATACCCCAACTTTCAGAAATTGGCCCCAGAACTCCGAGGGCCCCTACAGTCTATCTTGAATCATGTGAAATAAAATTCTCTGCTACAGTCACCAGCACACAGGTAGAGGGTTGAGGCAAGGAGAAGGATTTCTACTTTGGAGGGAAAATTCTTTTCCTGGTGCCACAATGACAGCTGTAGCATTTTCTGCCCAAACCTTACCTTGAATGTGCCTCCATGCCTCATAATGATTGACTGGTTTGTAGAGAAGCTTCTTGGACTTTATTGGTCCATCCCCGAAGTAAGGCTCAGAGCTTATGTTGATGACAGCAAAGTTATGTCCGGTGTCAATCACGTTTGGGGCATTCAGGGGCTTTGGGAGAACTAAATAAAAGTTTGGCAATCAGATTAGCTCTTAGATTTGGGGTTTTCTATTGTTCTTCGGTGCCTTTATATTTCCAACAACATTCTCTCACAGCTCTCACCTCAAATTCAATGTAATCACCTGCTCTGTGATCTCCCCACTTAGCTCTTGCCTCTCCAACCCATTACCCACAGTCAAAATGCTTTCTTAAAATTTGAATACTCCTCTGCTCAGGACCTTTCAATGGATTCCTATTGCAGTTAGAATAAAATATAAAATTTGTACCCTGACCCACAAGGCCTTGCATAAGTAAGCCCCTGATTCCTCTCTAGTTTCCTCTACCCCTCACCCAACATGCTTCTGTCCCACTGAACAACTTTCAGTTCATCTAACTAACAATACACCATGCTTCTTTTTGTCTCCAATTTTTTGTAGATGTTGTTCTCCAGTAAAGAAACGCTTTACCTCCCACTCTTCTCTAGTTAACTCTTACTCACCATTCAACTCTCACCTCCAGTGTGACTTCTTCACTAGGGCTACCCTAGCACCTCAATTAGGCTTTTCTAAAGCTTACACTTCTGCTTCACTATAGTTTTCAGAATTTATTATTCTTCGTGATTCTGTATGATTATTTGATATGGGTCTTCTCACTAGACTATGTATTTATTCTCTCTCTTTTGGGGGAGAGAGGGCTGAGAACAACAATATTATCTTAGAGTTCTGAAAGTCAGAAGTCAGACATGGGTCTCCCTGGGATAATATCAAGGGTTAGTAGAGTTGCATTTCTTTCTGGAGGCTCTATGGGAGAATTTGTTCTGTGTTCTTTCTAGCTTCTAGAAACTACCTGCATTCCTTGGCTAATGGCCCCTTCCTTTACTTTCAACATGAACAAGTTGTACCTCTCTGACTCTTCTTCCTTCTTCCATTGTAGCATATCTCTCTGACCAGAGCCAAGAAAAAAGTTCTTTGCTATTAGGAACTCATGTGATTGGAGTGGACCCCTCTGGGTAACCCAGAATAATTGCCCCATCTCAAAGACCATATGTTCTCAGTGAGGATAACAGCAACCAACCAAGAAGGTAAAAATTGGTTCTTTGGGGAATAAAAAAATATATCTTAGCTATTACAATGGTTCATATCCTTCCAAAAAGCCACAGTACACAAACAGAAATACAGGGTACACATGATAAACTGGTAATAACAGTGCCTCTCATTATCTTACATGCTTATTAATTTTGAAAAACTATGTTTCTAAGGTTATGATTTAACATCATTGTTTCAAATACAAAGTATTAAATTCTGAGAACAACCATCATATTGAAGGAATATGATGTTAGACCAAACATCATTTCCGGACTGCATGCAGGGTGAACTGCTAAGGAAATTGCAGACTTCAATAACATCCCTTTATGTACAGTTGACAATGTAAAGAAGGTGTATGATCCTTAAAAAAAAAAAAAAAAAAAAAGGTGTATGATCCTGATCCTGATTTAACACTAACAAGGAAAACACATAAGATATGCAAGGATCACACAAGTCCAGATATTGTACACAGAATCCAGATCATCAATAAAGATCCAGGATGTTTACCTTGACATTTTGAGAGTAGTTGTACCATGGATGAAGAAAGTTGCAAATGGACATCATTTTATCTTCCAACAAGATGGTGCACCAGCACAAAACACCAAAAAGGTGCAAGAATGTTTCAGTGTCAATGTTCCTGAATTCTGGTCAAAGGAAATCTGGCTGCCTAGTTCACCAGATGCAAATCATTTAGACTATTATGTATGCAGCATTTGTGAGAGAAGTGAATAAACAACCTCATTCCAATGAAGAGGCTGTTAAAGCTAAGATTGAAAACATGATGATGTCCATGGATAAAGAAAAGTTAATTTAAGTGTGCTCAAGATTCTGAAGTCGAATGGAGTCTATTATTACAGCAATTAAAAAAATAATGACTGTTTATGTATTTACATATAAGAATGAATTTATCTCAAAATATAACACTTTTGTGGTATGTTATTTATTTTACTAAAATTTTGCCAATTGAGTGCACCCTGTATATAACATGGGCTTCATACTAAGTGAATAATCATCAAAAACTTTCCAAATTATTCTCTATAATAATGAATAGGAAGTCATAACAGGGATGAAGTCACCACAATGACCAAACTATTTATGAAATATCAATATGACCAGACATTCTGTATGAGACACAATTCTCAAAAGTATTTTATACACCTAATATATATTCACAATCACCCTGAGAGGTAAATAAACTAAGTTTCATTTACAAATAAGGAAAGGCTCAAGATTAATTTGTCTGCCTAGGGCCACTGAAAATTACTAGCTATTAGGTACAAAAATCAAACCTAGGGTTATGTGATGCTAGAAATCATATACTTAATTCTCCCTTTCCATTTTCATGTGCATAAAAAAATTTAAAGGCTTATTAACCTGGAAAATATCCAAGATACTTTAGTGGTCAGATAACATTTTTATCTAGAAGCAGCATTCAGCAATGAACAAACTAAACTTATGAAGGATACAAGCTCTCCCTCTGAAAAATGGAGCTTACCTTTGACTGAAATGTTGAAAGGCTTTTCTACCATCCCAGCCACGGTGTTCACACTGCAGACCCAGACTCCTGAGTCAGAGGGGAGGATCCAGTGGATAGTGAAGGTGGCCACTGAGAGGCTACCTGTATGGTTAAAGTCTTTTGGCTGGAGAGGTCAAATACAAAAAAATAAAAGCTTCTAGGGAGATATAAACATAAAAGTTCATAACACTGACCCCATCTCATTGTTTAATAAGAAGTTTTGTAGGAGAAATTAAGAAGTTCAATGCAATGCTTATATAATCACTGGCTTATTTCCAAAGCTATTGTAGTAGCCCTGAAAGTTTATATTAGGTTGACGCCCTCACAGATCCTGCTGTTGTATTTGTGTGTTTGGGATTTTGGAGTAAATAGTTATAAGCAAGACGTCCAATTCCTTTTAAACTGCTTTTGGCAACATTTGCTCCTTTCTGGTTTAATACAGCAATGGCTGTGTGAAAGGGTAACATGGCTTCTTAAAGTGTTTGAGGGACTGTCAAGTGTTGTGTTGTGGAAAAACCCAGGGCTTTGAAGGCACGCAGACCTTAGTTCACACACCAACTCAACCACTTGTGACCAGTTCCTTAGCTACTTAACTTCACCCAGGCAGTTTCCATCTCTGCAAAAAGGGGACAGGCAATGTTAAGTAAAAAGATGGATATAGTGTGGGTGGCCCTCACTAGACAGTAGCTGTTGTTTTCGCTAACTTTTAGAAAGGCCAACAAGATTTTGGAAGCTGTCAATTGGCTTCCACTATCTAATGGGTTGTATGCATGGAATCAGGAACAAGTGATAATGGAGACATTGATAATGACATGTGATACATCCATACATATACTGCCTGGAACAGGTCACTTGGATCTGCCTTCCTGTCAAGCTCTTTGTCAATCGTCTTTGAGAGACATACAACTGTTTCAAAGTCTTTAGGTAAGAAGATAAACTAACTTCCTGAGAATCATTTGTGAAAAAGAAATGTGGGATACTGGGAGAGAGAAAAGGGCAATGCGTTGGAAAGTAGCTTAGTCCTTTCCAGCAAAGAAGAACTGTTATCATCACACCTTAACCAGTGATGAGCACCAGAAATGAGGGCAAAGTGAAGGGATGGAGAGACCCAAGGAATATGTTCAGACCTACAGGATACAGTGGATCACGGTTTCTGAACTGTGGATGTGGGAGCAGATCTATCTAGTCAAGCTAGCAACATTCCAGCCAAGGGGGTTGCACGCTCTAAGTGGAGTCTAGCTTTAGGCAGGGTGATTACTACACTCAAATTTCTAGCAGTATTAGGAATGAAGATGAAGAATAAGTCTTACATGGAGCACTGTTCCATCTGGCTTCACTAGGGTCATTTCTTCATTAGCAGGTAGTGGCCAGCCAGATGCTTTGCAGATGGGGTTAAATTTGCCACTGTTTACTTCTATGTCATCTGGCAAATCCTCTATCTTTGGGGTTATCCTCGTCATACCTAAATGAAGAAAACAGCACTGTGAAATCTAATCTTTAACATAACAGCAATAGTAATAATACAACTAGCTACCATTTAGTTTGTGAAAAAACTTTCCAAATATTATATTATTGTATAACCACAGAATAAACTTCTGAGGTAGGTCCTATTGTGATCCCCATTTTATAGATGAGGAGAGAAGGCTCAGAACCCAGACTCAAGCTCATATCTGTATTAATCCAGAGTCCAGTGCTTACCATGGCACTGTTCTACCTGATCATCCAGGCACCATCTCCCCTGCCATCGCTTACCAACCTCTTTCTTGTTTTGTAAAATAATTTTTACAAGAACAAAAGCAAAATTTAAAAACAAGTTCTTCTATCCCATAAAACAGCCCTATGATATTACTGATCAACATGATTGTCAGTTTTGATATAAGAAATGTCTCATTGCTTGGGAAGTCTGCAAGTGACAGATGGTTAATAATATATTCATACCCAAGAAGTAAAGTGGCATATAGTTCCCCCAAATCAATTTATAGTCAACAGCCAAATAAAAAAATGTTGCTTCTAATATTGAAAGAAGAAAAATACCAGTGGTTGCAACAAAGATATTAGGATTCCTTACTTATTATCTGGAGTAGAGGATGAATAATCCCTGAAATGTAACAACTTTATTCTGAACTATAGGATCTTAGAGAACCTTGAACTATTGTAACTAAATGTGAGACATGGTTGAAAACAGCCCAACACATTCTTTACCAGGAGGTGGAGGTGCCCCAAGAACAGTAGTCATTTACATGCTATTCCAAATCGGTGGTGGAGACAAGGTGGGGCCATGGTAAAAACATCAACATGATAGTTTACATTGATATCCTATTTTTTAGGCCTACAATGAAACAAGTAAGGTATGTGGAAAAAGGTTTACAACTTCAAAGGTATGTCCTTGGTATATCTGTAGACTTGGAAAGATTGTGATTAGAAAATTGTTCAGTCCTGGCTGGTGTGGCTCACTTGCTTTGAGCATTGTCCCATAAAGGGAAAGGTTGTGGGTTTGATTCCTGGTCAGGGAACATCCCTGGATGCAGGCTTCATCTCCCAGTTGGGGCACATGTAAAAGGCAACCAAGTGACAGCCATCCATCTCTCTCTCTCTCTCTCTCTCTCTCTCTTCCCCAACCCCCGCCCCCGTCTCTCTGTCTCTGTCTCTCATTGTTTCTTTCCCTCTATCTCTCTATCCCTTCTCCTATCTCTAAAATCAATGGGTATGCCCTTGTGTGAGGATAAAAAAATTTATCCAATTTTTCAGCTTAAGTAGTTATTCATGTAGAAACTTTAAAAAGTGCTTTAGCACTTTAAACCATCTCTTTCCTTCACTGCCACCTTGCATTTTCTGCAGTTAGAGGGAGGTGAACGTGGATGTGCAGGTGGAGCATGGAGTGGTGTTAACTAGGGAAAAGGGGCTGCTTTCTGGAAGCTTAGGATCTGCATCTAGGTCTGAGATTTCTCATATCTTTTGCAATATCAGCCTTAGAACAGAAAGGAAGGACTAAAATACAAAATGCAAATCCTAAAACTTATTAGTTTTTCATTTTCAATTTATTCCTCTGGTAGCCCCAAAGCATTTCCTTCCCTTCCATGACCCTCCCAGATTCCTGCTCTGTAACAAAGTTCAAATGCTGGGAAAAGAGGAGAAAGTATAAAGAAAGCTGACAAGCTAAAGCCTTTGAAAAAACAACTGTTGGTATTTTCCCTTATAATTGTTCTAATTTTAAAAACTTAGAGTGTAAAGGCTATATATGTCTTAGATTTCACTGGGTATCTTTTTCTTTCTATTTATTTAATTGAAACAGTGATATATGCATTATTTTTAAAATTTGAAAATATACTTCTTTTAATTAAGAAAAAGTATATTCTGGGTCAGGGATTAGCAAACATTTTCTGTAAAGGGCTAGATAATATATTCAGCTTTGCAAGCTATCAGTTTTCTGCAGTAATTATTCAACTTGTATAAAAGCAGCCATACATGATATATTGTAAACAGAAGGGTGTGGCTGGGTTCCAATAAAGTTTTCTTTATGACAACAGATAGTGGGGCAGTAAAAAAGAATGAACTACTGATATATGCTGCAATATAAATACACCTAAAAAACAGTGTGACTCATGGAAGAAGCCAGCCACAAAAGACTACATATTGTATGGTCTCATTTATAGCACATGAACCACCAAGAGTAAGCAAATTTGAATAGAAAGTAAATTTATAATCACCAGGGGCTAGAAGGAGGGAAGAATGGAATTACTGCTAATAGGTGCAAGACTTCTTTTGGTACAATGGAGGTACTCTAAAATTAGGTTATGGCAATGGATTCGTAACTCCACAAATATACTAAAACACACTGAATTATACATTTTAAAGAAATAAATTTCAAGGTAGATGTTAAAAAATAATGAACAAGTATGGCCTATGGGTCAGTAGTTGCTGACCTCTGCTCTATGGTAACTTCTGAACTAGAATTATTTAACATTTAACTTTGAGAGTAATGTTTTCTACTATTTTATATCTTTCTTTTATTATTTAATTTTTTTATTTTTTAAAAGATTTTATTTATCATTTTTAGAGAAAGGGGAAGGAAAAGCGGCAGAGAGGGAGCAAAACATCCATGTGTGGCTGCCTTTCACCTACCTCCAGCTATGGACCTGGCTGGAGACCTGGCTTGAACCTCGTTATGTGCCCTGACTGGGAATTGAACCAGTGACCTTTGGGTTTGCAGGCTGGCGCCTTATCCACTGTGCCACCAGCCAAGACTTATATATCTTTCTTTTAAAAAATATTCTTTGGTTAAATCCCTTCAAAGTAGTTTTTCCTGCTGCGCATATCTAGGAAAAAGGCTAGTCCTAGAGAAGAGAGAAGAAATAGGCAGAGGTCTCAGCTGGCCAGTTATCACTTAATCCTACAAAGGACTTTTGTTTTATTTCTAGTGGAAAAGGAAATGAGATCCAGCATAAAGGTCCACAGAAAAAAATCAGAAAGCTGTTCATTAGGACTTGGGGTATACTCTTTCCAGCTTCTGGATGGAAACAGAAGAGATTTGAGAATCTTGAGCTATTGGGGCAAGAATGATACCAGCCAGGCTTGATGCAGATGTGTGGAATATGGACCTAACTACAGTGTTACCTTGCTTTACCTTCTTTCTCACACTGGAGCCCTTGGCGTCCTGAAGAGCAGAGGCATCCTTGGAACCGATCACAGGTCTCCCCATTGGTGCACCTGCACCTGAGCTTACAGTCTGGCCCATAATACCCAGGCTGGCATGCTGTAAACAAAGATATCAAAAACAAGTGCTGAAATAGGAGAAGGTAGAAAACTCGGCTGTAGGTAGCTAGCTTCATTTTTCTCTAATCAACCTCACTGCTTTATTTAAAGTAGTATATGATTTATCAGCATTATTTATGTAAATTACCAGGAACTTAAAGAGTTAAGAAACTCTCCTTCTAGGAGAGTTGATTAAGCTCTTACCAGGTCAACCTTTTTTATAAATAGCAATTATATATATATATAAACCTACCTGAAAGCACTGAAGAGTAGGGATGGAAACCAGGCAGATTTTAAAGGGGAATTGAAATTTGAAAGATGGGAATACTGTGCTTCTCATTTCTCAGCTTTTAGTCTAATGGTTGGGCATAACTGATATTAAGCAGGGCAACTAAACTCCAAAGAAAACCTTTAGTTTGCTGACCTGAGGGACCAGAAGATGGAGTCAGGGCAACCACAGTCACTGGAAAGTGAGAGGGAAAATCTAGAAAGGAAAAGCCAGAGAGGGAAACTCCCAAATCTTTGGCTGGTTCCTGAACCTCACATGCTAAGTGCAGCTCAGCTAAGGATAAAAGAATCAGGGGGAACGGGGTTGGGGGGAGGGGGGAGGCAGAGGCAAGAAAGGGGAGCAGCTTAGACAAGAACCTCGTATAAAGGAACCATGGACATGGACAACAGGTGGGATTGACTTTGGGGGGAATGGGTGGGTGGGGAGGGGGACAGAGGAGAGCAAAAAGGGGATGGATGTAATACAACAACAATAAAATTAAAAAAAAAAAAAAAAAGAATCGAACTGAGTTTGAGGTGATGCCTAGGAATCAGAGTTTTCAGTTTGAGTCCTACCAAGTTAACCACTTGCCAAAACAACAAAACAAAACCAACATTCATATCATACTTCACAACATACACAATGTTCAAGATAGAATACCAAATTACTCAACATAAGAAGAAAAGAAACAAAGACCAACCTTAATGGTACAGATGTTAGACATGGTAGGCAAAAATTTTAAAGCAATTGTATTAACTATGCTCAGTGAGATAAAAGAAAATATGCTCACAATAAATGAAATAATGAGAAATAGAGAAGTAGAAACTATAAAAAATAACCAAAAGAGGATCCAAGATAGTGGCAGAGTAGGTGGAAGCAACACTCACCTCCTCTCAGGAGCAAACTGGAACTACAGCTAAAATATAAAACAATCATCCTGAATCAACCTGAAACAACCCATTGAAGAATAGCTGAATAGAAGTTTTACAACTAAGGATTTATAGAAGAAGCCAGATTGAGACTGGTAGGAAGTGTGAAGACACAAAAAGGGTCGTCTCTGCTCCCATGGGCAGTGGCTGAGATTCCAGAGGGATATCTCAGCTGCAAATGTGCCCCCTGAGGAATGTGGGGTCACAACTCCATGCCAGAATCCCCATCCTGGAGCACTTGAACTGGAAAGAGGTACTCACATAACATTTGGCTGTGAAAATCAGTGCCTGCCAAGGAGAGATAACAGATACAGACACAGGTGCACCCCAAAAGGGCCAATGAACAAAAATCTCATTCATGGTCACTTACTCTGGGCTCCAGTAGAGCAGGCTGGAGTTGTGTGAGGAGAGGCTGGGGTTAGTGACTATGGAGAGAAGGCTGAGGGTACAGTCATCAGGACCTCTGTGAGTAACTCTCCCACACTGTAGACACCATCTATCTTGGATGGAGCATTTAACCCTCTTATGGCATTAGCCTGGGGAATGTAAAGGTCCCATACTCTGGGCTCCCTATCCCCCCACACTGTAGATGTCATGCCCTCCAAAGGATTCAGCTTCCAGGTTGAGGGTATAGAGGTCTGGGCAGACTCAGTGGATGTCAGTGACTGAGTGGTATAAGTTTGGGGGAGGGGTAATTTCCCCTACTTTCCTGTGAACCTGACTAGTGACTCCCCATCATGAGAGATCCACTAGCCCCACCCTCTGGACTCCAGGTGGCCCTACCCTCTCAACTTTAGGTAACCCCTGCTCTGTTGAGGTCTGGGCAGAATCCAGAATGGACTGAGTTGTGTGGCTCAGGGGTGAGAGCAATACCTCCCACCTATCCCCAAGCCCAGTTGGCACCACTCCCCCACAAAAGATCTACTAGCCCCATCTTCCTGACTTCCAGTGGCCCCACCCTGAGCTCAGGCTCCTGGCCAAATCTTGAGCAGATAGAGTTGTATGGCTATAAGACAAGGGTCATTTTTCCCTTTCATGTCTAAAGGGTACAGAATCCTCCCTTCATGCAGCCAAATCTTGGTCTATCTAGACCTGATAAACTCTGCTGACATCATCTGGATGGCTCCTTGAGACTCCAATGCACCACAAAGATCTTTGGGCACCTAGCGGGTGGCAGCTAGGCTTGGTATACCCTGGAATATTTGCTGAGTGGCCTCAGACTCAGGATAGTGCTGAGATTAAACCTATATCAGTCAGGTGATCAGCACTCGCTCCTACTTAGGGAGTGGTGACTCACTGAGAATCTCAAGCAGCTTGAGTACTGTCACAGACTCTTTCAGTGACTGAGCCTATCAGGCAGCCAGCAGGCAGAGCCAGTGGAGGTGGATCTCAGGGTGCCTTGGGACTTTGGCTTACCTGCTTCTAGACCCAGTACTGGAAAAAGCCAGCATTGATACACAGCTGAGTCCTTCTGAAGAACACTCAGGCCCAGCAGAGGCAGCCCAAAACTGTAGATCACTTTGTAGCTCCTAACAGGTTACCCAAAGACAGTACCAAGCAACATCTGCCATTGGTTCACACCAGCATCCCTCCCAAGAGGCCTCATAACCAATACACACAGTGGCCAGCTTCAGACAACATCAGAACAAAATCCAATTTGCTTCACAAGCAGCATATCCGAAGGACATCTTGGTAGGCACCAGATCCCACTGAGGGATATTCTACTTTATGTGGTCAGCACCTGCTCAGCAACTTTGTACACTATGGTGAGGGTTGACCCTCACAGTCAGCCAGCCTGAGGGTTCACTCCACAGAGAAATAAGCCAATAGCAAACAAGAGTCGATTACAAGAGGGCCCACATAACCCACATAAGGAACATTTCAGGAGACCCAGATCAGGTAATTAAGGAGACTGAACCACTGGGTTCCACAGGACACTTAATGCATAAGACCACCTACAAGGACTAGGAGATAGCAGATCTAACTGATACATGGAAACAAACACAAAAAGACAGCCAGAATGGAAAGACTATGAAAAATGTCCAGAATGAATAAAAAGAGATGAGAGCCCTGGCTGGTAGCACAGTGGATAAGGTGCCGGCCTGCCAAACCCAAAGATCACTGGTTTTATTCCCAGCCAGGGCACATAACCAGGTTGCAAGCCAGGCTTCCACCAGGTCTGTAGCTGGAGGCATGTGAAAGACAACCATACATTGATGTGTCTCTCCCTCTCTGCCTCTCTCCTTTCCTTTCTCTGAAAAGAATAAATAAAATCTTTTTTATTTAATAAAAATAAAATATGAAAAAAAGAGTGCTCGCTTCGGCAGCACATATACTAAAATATGAAAAAAGAGATGAAATCCCCAGAAAAAAAAAGCTAAATGATATGGAGGCAAGCAATTTACTAGATATAGATTTTTTAACTGGTTTTAGGATGCTCAAAGAGCTATCAAGCATAAAAAGGGCATTAAAACCATAAAAAAGAAGCAGTCAGAAATAAAGACTACAATATCTGAAATAAAGACTACACTAGAAGGAATAAATAGTAGGATGGAAGAAGCAGATCAAATCACTGATTTGGGAAAACAGGTAGCTGAAAATACCCAATCAGTGCAGTAAAAGGGGAAAAAAACAATTAAAAAATAAAATGGGTTAAGGAACATCTGGGACAACATTAAGAGTTAACAAATTTTGCATCATACCAGAAGGAAAAGAGAGGGGCAAAGAATTGAGAACCTATTTGAAGAAATAACGACTGAAAACTTACCTACCTAATGAAGGAAAAAGACACACAAGATCAGGAAATACAGAGAGTCCCAAACAAGATGAACCCCAAAAGACCAACACCAAAACACAACATAATTAAAATGTCAAAATTTAAGAACAAAGAGAGAATCTTTAAAGTAGCAAGAGTAAGACAGTTACCAACAAGGGAGCTCCTATAATACTGTCAGCAGATATCTCAGCAGAAGCACTTCAAGTCAGAAGACACTGGCATAAAATATTCAAATTGATGACAAGTAAGGACCCACAACCAAGACTACTTTACCCAGCAAGACTATCATTTACAATTAAAGGAGAAACAAAGAGCTTCCTGGAGAAGATGAAGCTAAAGAAGTTCAATACCACCAAACCAGTATTTGAAGAAATGTTAAATGTCTTCTGTAAGAGGAAGAATAAAAAGAAAAACAAAAACAAATAACAAATAACAGAGGAACATAGTTGTAAATAACAAAATTGCAATAAATATATACCTATCAAAAGACATACATTAGAAGAATGGATGAAAAAATAAGACCCACATTTATGCTGTCTAAAAGCAACCCATCTCTGATTGATACACAAAGAATAAAAGTAAAGGCTAGAAAATGATATTTTATGCAAGTGGAAATGAAAAGGTTGTGATAAAATAATTATATCTTACAAAATAGTGTTTAAAACAAAAGCTATTATAAAAGACAAAGAAGGACATTACATATTGATAAAGGGATTAATTCAACAAAAGGATATAACCCTTGTAAACATGTATGCTCAACATAGGACCACCTCAATACATACAGCAAGTTTTGATGATAAAGGGAGAGATCAACATAAATACCATCAAAGTAGGGGATTTTAACAGCCTATTGACATCAACGGATAAATCTTCCAAACAGAAAAATAATAAGTAAGCAGCAGCCTTAAATAACATGCTACAGCAGGTAGATTTAACTGTTATCTTCAGAGCATTTCATGCCAAACAAGCAGATATACATTCTTCTGAAGCACACATGAAACATTTTCCAGGAAAGTAACATATTAGGACATGAAACAAGTCACCATAAATTTAAAAAGGTAGAAATCATATCAAGCATCTCCAAACACAATGGTATGAAACTAGGAATTGAAGGAAAAAAATACTGAAAACACAAATACATGGAGTCTAAAAAACATTATTACTAAACAATAAATGGGTTAACAATGAAATCAAGGAAGAAATCAAAATATACCTTGAAACAAATAAAATGAGAACACAACAACCCCAAATCTATGGGACACAATGAAAGCAGTCCTAAGAGGGAAATTCATAGCATTGCAGGCCCACCTCAAAACAAGAAAAATATCAAATAAACAATCTCACTTTATACTTAAAGGAACTTGAAACAGAACAACAAATAAAACCCAGAGTGGGTAGAAGGAAGGAAATAATAAATATCAGAGTAAAAATAAATGCACTAGAGTATAGAATACAAGACTGATGAAACCAAGAGCTGGTTCTTTGAAAAGATAAGCTAGATTGACAAACCATTAACCAGACTCATCAAGAAAAAAAGAGAGAGGTCCCAAATAAATAAAATCAGAAATGAAAAAAGAGAAGTAACAACTTCAAGAAATTCAAGGGACTGTAAGAAAATATTTTTTAAAACTATATGCCAAAAATTTCACAACCTGGCAGAAATGAGTAAATTCCTAAAAACATACAATTTTCCAAAACTTAATCAGGAAGAATCAGAAAAATGTACTAGACCTATCACAGCTAATGAAATTGAAGCAGTAATCAAAAAACTCCCAATTAACAAGTCTTGGACTATATGGCTTCACAGAATTTTACCACACATTCAAAGTGCTAACACTTACCCTCCTCAAACTATTCTAAAATATTCAAGAGAAGGGAAGACTCCTAAGCTCATTTTACACAGCCAGAATTATCCCAAGTCCAAAACCAAGTAAAGACACGTTATAAAGAAGGAAAATTAAAGGCCAATATCCCTGATGAATACAGATGCTAAAGTCCTCAATAACATATTAGTAAACCAGATCCAGTAATACATTAAAAAGACCATACACCTTGACCAAGTGGGACTTATTCTGGGAATTCAAGGGTTGTACAATATCCACAAATCAATAAATGTGATACAAATAAACAAAATTAAGGATAAAAAAATCATACAACCATTTTAATAGATGCAAAAAAAGTATTTTATAAAATCCAACACCCATTAAATATAGAAAAAATTCTTACAAAAAATGGGAATAGAGGGAAAATACTTCAACAGAATAAAGGTCATATATGGCAAAACCACAGCAAACATTATACTCAATGGGAAAAAACTAAAAGCATTTCCCTTAAGATAAGGAATAAAATGGGAATATCCATTTTCACCTCTCTTATTCAACATAGCATGGGAAGTCCTAGCCACAGCAATCAGACAAAAAGAAATGAAGCCATCCAAACTGGAAATGAAGAAGTGAAATTGTCATTATTTGAAGACAACATAACACTGTATATAGAAAACCCTAAAGGTTCCACTAAGAAAACTACTTCAACTAATAAACAAATTCAGTAAAGTAGCAGGGTACAAAATAAATATCCACAAATCACTTACATTTCTGTATACCAATAATGAACTATCAGAAATGGAAACTAAAATATATCTATATACCATTCACACTGCTTCAAAAAAAAATACCTAGGAATAAATTTAACCAAGGCTATAAAAGACCTGTAGTCAGAAAATTGTAAGATACTGAAGAAAGAAATTGAAGAAGATGCAAACAAGTAGAGGCACATACCATGTTCATGGATAGAAAGAATTAACATCATTAAAATGCCCATATTACTTAATGTGATATTTAGATTTAATGCAGTTTCTATCAGTATACCAATGACATATTTCACAGAAGTAGAACAAATATTCCAAAAATTTATTTAGACCTTAAGTAGCTACAACAATCTTGAGAAAGAAGAACAAAGCTGGATGAATCTCACTACCTGATATTAAAATATACTACAAGTCTGTAGTAATAAAAATAGCAAGCTACAGACATAAAAACACATATACAGATCTATGGGAGAAGAGAAAGAGAGAGAGTGAACAGAAATAAACCCTTGCCTTTTAGTCAATTAATATTCAACAAAGGAGGCAAAAACATACAATGGGGTAAAGACAGTCTATTCAATAAGTGGTGTTGGAAAAAGTGGACAGATACATGCAAAAATATAATATTAGGCTACCTTTTTAACCATTAACAAGAATAAGCTCAAAACAGATTAAAGACTTAAATGTTAGACTCAAATATAAAAATCCTAGAAGAAAAAATAGGTGGTAAAATCTCAGATATATCTCTTAGCTATATGTTTTCTGATATATCTCCTTGGGCAAGGGAAACAAACAAAAACAAATAAACAAATAGGATTACATCAAACTAAAAGGTTTTTGCACAGTAAAGAAAACCAGAAATAAAAAGACAATCTACTAAGTAGAACATATTTGTCAATGATACATCTGATAAGGGCTTAATATCCAAAATATATAAAGTTATACAACTCCATACCAAAAGAAAAAAAAATCTAATTTTAAAATGGCAAAGGACCTGAATAGACACTTCTTCAAAGAGGTCATACAGGTGACCAACAGACATATGAAAAGATGATCAATGTCACTAACCATCAGAGAAATGCAAATTAAAACCCCAAATAGATATCACCTCACACTTATCAGAATGACTATCATCAATAAATCAACAAACAACAAATGTTGGCGAAGATGTGGAGAAAAAAGAACCTTGTGCATTGTTGGTGGGAATTTTAATTGGTACAGACACTGTGGAAAACAGTATGAAGTTTCCTCAAAGATAAAAATGGAACTGCCTTATGATCCACTGATTCCACTTCTGAGAATACATCCAAAAAAACCCAAAACACTTGTTTTGAAAGAATATATGCACCCCTATGTTCAATTTGCAGATTATTTCCAATAGTCAAGATCTAGAAGCAGCCCAAGTGCCCATAAATTGATAAGTGGTTAAAAACGCTGCATTAACATTTACACAGAATACTACTAGGCCATAAAAAAAGAAGAAAATCTTACCTTTTGTGACAGCATGGGTGAGCCTGGAAAGGATTATGTTAAGTGAAATAAGCTAGTCAAAGAAAGGCAAATACCCTGTGATTTCACTTATATGTGGAATCTAATTAACAAAATAAATAAACAAAATAGAAACAGTCTTAGATACAGAAAGCAGACTGACAGCTATCAGAGGGGAAGGGGGTTATGTTGCTGCGTGAAAAAAAAAAGAGGGTATTAAGCAGGAAAAAAAAAAAACCCTCACAGAAACAGACAATAGTATGTTGACTACCAGAGAGAAAGGCTGGTGTAGGGAAGTAGAAGAGGGTAAATGTGGGATAGATGGTGATGGAAAGAGACTTGACTTGGAGTGCTGAATACACAGTACAATATATAGGTGATATATTATAGAATTGTATACCTAAAACCTCTATAATTTTATTAGCCAATGCCACCCCAATAAATTCAATACATTTTTTTTAGAAATAACCAAAAAACATTCTGCAGCTGAATAAGTAAAATAAAAATTATTACTATGTGGGCTAGAAACAGAGTGGAGATAATAGAACAAAGAGACAATGAATTTTAAGCTAGATCCATAGACATTCAGGCTGAGGAACATAGATAAGGAAAAATTAAATGGTTAGTCTCAGGGACCAAAGGGGCAATATAAAAAGCTCTAATATATTAGTATTTGTAGGTCCTTGGAAGAAGTCTGGGAGAAAAGTAGAATATTCCCATTTATAAAATCTTAGTGATTTCTTGAGCCAGGCATGGGCTGGGATGAGTTAATAAATACACCCTTACAAACCTGGATCTAGAGACACATTCACTAAGAAGCTGATTAGCTTGTATATTACTTGGATTGCATCCCTTCCCAGGCCTTTGTAGTGTTTACAAATAAATAAAAAAATTTTGTAAAGCTAATTGCTAAATGTGGGAAACAGATATGTTAACAAGAAACATTAATAGAAACAAATACATGATTTTTTTATTCTTTTTTTTTAAAGGAGGTGGGCTGCCCTCACCTGAGACCAGACAGGGTTCCTGCACTGACTGTGACTGCATGTGGTTCCCTCAAAGTTCCATGGTATCAGATACAATGTTTAGAGGCTACTGACTGAGGTTTTGTAGGTAGCTGCAGTTTACCCTTGTGTAACTCTCCTCTTTGCCCTCTTATTCCAAGTCCCTGAAGCTGTGCTGCCCAGTCTGGTAGCCACTTAGCTGTGTATGGCTAGTCCAATTGAGAGTTCAAGGACTTAGTGTGAAAAAAGGAATGTAAAATACCTCATTCATACTTTTTATTGACAACTTATTGAAATATTTTTGATATAGTGGGTTAAAAAGTATGAAAATTATTTCATCTATTTTACTTTTTTAATGTGGCTATTAGAAAGTTTTCAGTTACAGATGTGTCTTGCTTATATTTGTATTGAACTGCTCTGCCCTAGAGCATTGTTATCAGGTTGCTGGAACTCAATCATAGCTCCAATGGTGCCCGATATGGAAAGAGCTGACCCTGTGAGGTAAATACTGAAAATCCTTCCAGCTCCAGCTAATTCACTCTATTAATATTCATTAGAAAAGATCTGACACATTTGGCTACAGGTTCATGTTCATGTTAAGTTACTGTGTTACATTAAATGGGAAACACATACTACAAAATGATTGGGAAACAAACATTTGTGCCTTATCAAATGGGAAAGTATATTTTAGAAAGGAATGAGGGAATCTTTGAGTAGCAGAGGTTAGTACTGTGTAAGGACTACAAAAGGTAAGAGCTTACTTTCTCAATTGCCAATTTCAAAATCCTTTCTGGATCTGACCTGATTTTATGATGCACTGAGAAAACAAATTTGTGGTCTTCCAACTTAAAGTGCAGTCTGAAAACCAAAAGCATCAGTACCATGTGGGAGCTTGACAGAAATGCAGAACTGCAGGCCCCACTCCAGGCCCATAAAATCAGAATCTGTGTTTTAATAAGATCCCCAGGTGCTGTGCATGAGAAGCACTTTCTCTGAGGTTCACAGTCTTCATGTGAAAGCTTAATTAACTTTTGATGAAATAATCTGTGATACAAAACCCCATAGCTCAGCAATGGACCAAGAGTTGACTTAGAAATCCAAGTATATCCTATACTGATATCCAACAAGCCAGGTCGCCTTGATTAACCTGTGAGAACTTGTTCTGTTCAGGGTTTGGGTTGGTGCTTACCTTCATCACACTGCAGACTCTTCCAGCCTGTGGCACAGGAACACCCATAGGGGTCTGGGAGGCAGAACACGTAGGACTTGCATCCCTCTGGCCCACTACACCTTTCTTTACAAGTTCTGCCAAATGTGTGCAGTTCACAAGCTTTGGGGGGAGAAAAAGATGACTAAGAGTCAAATATGCAATCTTTTGAAATACATAATTCTTTTTTTATAGGGTCTCTCCTAGACACTAAACATAGAGAATAATGTAATCTCAGCTGCACACAGGCAGGGTGAACACATGCTTATGGTCCAATTTACAGACAATGAAACTGCCCCACAATCCACAGTTATATAGGCTGGGTACAGCACAAACCTAAGGGGTTACACTCACTCACAGACACTGTAGACTTATTCATGTATTGCAGCTTTCCAACAGTTGACAATAACAAGGCTTTAGAAAAGGGAACCTTTTTCTAATTCACACAAAGGTGCCACATACCTAGCAGAGTCCATTTAACTTCCATTCCCAACTCTGTCCAGGTGTAAAATTCTAGATCAAATAATGTTTTTTTAAATCCACAACTCACTCATCAAGTACTCTTGACTTACCCTTCTCACATGTTTTCCCCATAAAGCCAGGAGGGCAAATGCATTCTCCAGTATCTTCATGGCAGACACCATTGTTCATACATGGGGTGCAGATGCGGTTACAGTCAGGCCCCCACTTCTGAGCCTCACATCCTTTTGTTAAGGAATAAAGGTTGTGGTGAGTAAAGCACATTGACAAGCCTGCTGCATGTCAACCATGTTAGTGGACACAAGTGAATGAATATAATCAAAATATAATCTTTGCTCTTTAAAAGCTAATAGTTGAGAGGGGGAAGGAATGGGGGAAATGAAACAGCTGTAATACAAGAAATTAATAAAATAAAAATATTATTTGTAAAACTAATAGCTGAATGTGGGAAACAGATATGTTAACAGGAAACATTGATAGAAACAAACAAAAAGTACCAAATCCTGTCTGGGGAATGAAAAAAGTGGGTAAAGGAAGGCTTCCCAGAGAAAGTGGTACATGAGCTGAATCTGCAAGACTACCTAAGCAACAAAGTGTGTTCCAGCTGAAGGCAAGGCCAAGAGAAGAGCTTGGCATGCTCAGGGAGCTACAGGTGTGGTTAGGGACAAGAGCATTGGTTTTCAAAGAGTGACCCTTAGTCCATAGTATCTCTACTACCTGAGAATCTGTTAAACATGCAAACTTCAGACTCCTCCTACTTTACCTAATGGTGAGAAACTCTGGTGGTGGTCTAGCAATCAACACTTAATAAATCTTCTAGATGATTCATTTATAAGTCAGAGTTTGAAAAGCCCTGGTGTAGAGTATGAGAAAGAGAGATATAGCTAATAACGGAAGCAGAAGGTCATAGCATCCACCCATTTTTCAGGCAGAAAACAAAAGATGAAACACGATACACAAACCTAATGTATGTGGATAATAAAATGCCCCCAAGAGTCATGTTTTCTCGTTACTTCTGTCCAGCACCCAATGACTTTAGATTGTTAATTAGGTCCAAGAATACCTTCTGATATAAGGAAAACCCTTGGAGTTTGGGGTGACCTTTTGTGCTCAGGAATTTTATTTTTCTCCTGAGCATCTTTGTCCCTGAATGTTAGTTTCATGACAGTTAAGCTTGGACCTGTGCCTACAGCTGACATAATCTTGTAATTACTTTGGAAAGAACTACTGGTTATCAGTATTTTCTCTAAAATAATCAGAAAAGTTTGCTGGTTTGATTCCCAGACAGGGCATACATAACCAGGTTGCAAGCCAGGTCTCCAGCCAGGTCCGTAGCTGGAGGCAGGTGAAAGGCAACCAGACATTGATGTTTCTCTCTCTGTCTCCTTCCCTTTCCCATTCTCTAAAAATAATAAATTAAAAAAAATTTCAATAAAATAACATAATCAGAAAGATTATCAACACAGGCTTTTTTTATAGTTGCATTTTTATTTTTTCTGCCAACATTTCTTTTTTTTAATCATTTTTATTGTTATTCTGTTACAGTTGTCTCAATTTTCCCCCTTTGCACTCTACCTATCCTATCCCCAACTCCCAGAGTCAATTTCCACCTTCTTGTCCAGGACCATGAGTCATTTATACATGTTCTTTCTCTTGTCTTTTCCCCTTCTTCTCATCGTTATCCTCCCACTTTCCATCTGACCACTTTCAGTCTGATCCATGTTTCCATGCCTGTGGTTCTATTTTGTTCATCAGTTTATTTTGTTCATTCGATTTTTATTATAGTTGAGATTATATAATATCTGTCTCTCACCAACTAGCTTATTTCATTTAGCATAATATTCTCCAGTTCCATCTATGCTGTCACAAAAGGCAGGAGTTCCCTTTTTCTTTCTGCTACATTGTATTTCATTGTGTAAATGTACCAGGTTTTTATCCATTTATCCACTGATAGGCACTTAGGCTGCTTCCAGCACTTGGCCATTGTAAACATCACCACTATGAATATAGGGGTGCATAAGTTTTTTTGAATTTATGACTTGGGATTCTTAGGGTATATTGCCAGTAACAGAATTACTGGGCCAAAAGAGTTCCATTTTTTTGTTTTTAAAGAAAATTCCATACTGTTTTCCATAGTGGCTGCTCCAGTCTGCATTCCCACCAGGGAATCCTGCACCAGGGATCCTTTCCTCCACATACTCTCTAGCACTTGTTTGTTGATTTATTAATGATAACAGTTCTGATAGTTATGAGGTGATATCTCATTCTCTCTGATAGCTAGTGATATTGAGAATCTTTTCATATGTTTTTGGACCCTCTGTGTATTCTTCTTGGAGAAGTGTCTATTCAGATCCTTTCCCCATTTTTTAATTGAATTTTTTGTCTTCCTGGTCAACACAGACCTTTTATTACAAGGTTCCACTTACTAGATAAAGCTACAAAATGTCCAAAAGCTAATGTTTACATGCCTTGATATATAAAGGGAAAGATGATCCTGTACAATTAGTGATTTCTTCAGAGGCTGACCACAGACTATTTGTCCATGGTGAACACTAGCAATGGCAAATGCCAGAGATGAAAATGGGCTTCTTGTCACATTAAACTATGTCTCTATCCCTATAACTATCTGTATACCCATCCCAGCTTCACACCAAATCCTCAGAAGGAAGAGCAAATGAAGCTCAAGAGAATGGAGAAGTCAGGAAAAGAGTTTGTTGACAAGTATCAAGTATGCAATTAAGCTTTGTTATTTACTTAAAAAGCCTCATGGTTTTATACTTCAGGAAACCACATATCCATGGCATGTGAAGAGAAATTCTGTAAACTTGTTGTTTGTGAAGAATCTTTTGTCAGGGAAAAAATCATATTCTGAAAATAAGTCCTATGAACACAACCAATGTGACTTTTACTACACAGTTGTTAAGCACTGACTGTTCTAGGCTTCAGTTCTTCCTGGAAAGAGACTTCTGCAGTTACGAGAAATGGATAAATGCCTTCAAATGCTTACCCATGAGAGACATCATATTGGGGAGAAATGTGTTTAAATGAGACAATTGTACCAAAACACCAACTTCTTAGAATGATTTTAGATATTAGCAGTGATTCTAAAACAGTTTCTTCATTGTTCTGTAGTTTTCTGAGTACAGGTCTTTTACCTCCTTAGTTAAGTTGATTCCTAGGTACTTTATTTTTCTTGTTGTTATGGTAAATGGGATTTGTGTTCTCGCTTCTATTTCTGTTGTTTCATTATTGGTATACAAAAATGCTTTTGATTTCTGGATATTGACTTTATATCCAGCTATTTTGCTAAATTTGCTAATTAGGTGGAGTAAGTTTTTGGTGGAGCCCATCAGGTTTTGTATGTACACTATCATATCATCTGCAAATAATGACAGTTTGACTTCCTCGTTTCCAATTTGGATACCTTTGATTCCTTTTTCTTGTCTGATGGCTATCGCTAGAACTTCCAAGACAATGATGAATAGAAGTGGAGAAAGTGGACAGCCTTGTCTTGTTTCTGATCTTAGGGGGAAAGCTTTCAGTTTTTGTCCATTAAGTATGATGTTGGCTTCTGGTTTCTCATAGATGGTCTTTATGATGTTGAGGTATGCTCCCTCTATTTCCATTTTGCTGAGGGTTTTTATTATAAATGGTTGCTGCACTTTATCAAATGCTTTTTCAGCATCTATTGATATGATAATATGGTTTTTATCTTTCAATTTGTTGATGTGGTTTATTACATTGATTGATTTACGAATGTTGTACCATCCTTGCATCCCTGGGATGAAGCCCACTTGAGAAAACTACAGAACAATGAAGAAAGAAATCAAGGAAGATACAAATAAATGAAAACATATACCATGTTCATGGATGGGAAGAATCAACATCATTAAAATGTCCATACTGCCCAAGGCAATCTACATATTTAATGCAATCCCAATTAAAATACCAATGACAGACTTCACAGAAATAGAAAAAATAATTCAAAAATTTATATGGAGCCAAAAATGCCCACGAATAGCCACTGCAATCTTGAGAAAGAACAAGGTAGGAGGAATCACAATACCAGACTTCAAACAATACTACAAGGCTGCTGTCATCAAAACAGCCTGGCACTGGCATAAGAACAGACATATAGATCAATGGAACAGAATAGAGAGACCAGAAATTAACCCAGGACACTGTGGTCAACTAATATTTGACAAAGGGGGAAAGAACATCAAATGGAGTCAAAACAGTCTCTTCAACAAATGGTGTTGGGAGAACTGGACAGCAACATGCAAAAAGAGAAAACTAGACCACCAACTTACACCATACAACAGAATAAACTCAAGATGGATAAAGGATTTAAATATAAGCAGTGCCACCATAAAGGTCCTGGAGAAAAATATAAGCAGCAAACTTCCGGATATCCTACGCAGGAATATGTTTACTGATACTTCACCAAGGGCAAAGGAAATAAAAGAACGAATCAACAAATGGGACTATAGCAAATTGAAAAGTTTCTGTTCAGCTAAAGAAAATATCATCAAAATTCAAAGGGAACCAACTGTATGGGAAAACATAATTGCCAATGATACCTCAGACAAGGGTCTGATCTCCAAAATATATAAAGAGCTAATGCAACTCAACACCAGGGAGACAGACAGCCCAATTAAAAAATGGGCAAAGGACCTGAACAGACAACTCACTGAAGAAGATATACAAAGGGCCCAGAGGCATATGAAAGATGCTCAATATCACTAGCCATCAGAGAGATGCAAATTAAAACCACAATAAGATACCACCTCACACCTGTCTGAATGGCAATCATCAACAAATCAACAAACAACAATTGTTGGCGAGGATGCGGGGCAAAGGGAACCCTCATACACTGTTGGTGCGAATGTAGGCTGGTGCAGCCACTGTGGAAAACAGTATGGGGTTTCCTTAAAAAACTGAAAATGGAACTGCCTTTTGATCCAGCAATTCCACTACTTGGACTGTTTCAGGACCCAAAGAATCCTGAAACATCAATTCATAAGAACCTATGTACACCTATGTTCATAGCGGCACTATTTGCAATAGCCAAGTGCTGGAAACAGCCTAAGTGCCCATCAGTGGATGACTGGATCAATAAACTTCGGTACATTTACACAATGGAATTCTATATAGCAGAAAGAAAGAAGGAACTTGTACCCTTTGCAACAACATGGATGGAACTGAAGAGTATTATGCTTATTGAAATAAGCTAATCAGTGAAGGACAAATATCATATGATCTCACCCATTATGGGACAATAATGAGCAAAACTAACAACAAGCAAAACAGAACCAAGTATATGAATACAGTGAATAGGCCTTCAGTGGTCAGAGGGAAAGGGGTTGGGGGGAGGGGGGAGACAGAGGCAAGAAAGGGAGCAGCTTAGAGAAGAACCTAATATAAAGGAACCATGGACATGGACAAGAGGTGGGACTGACTTTGGGGGGATGGGTGGGTGGGGAGGGGGACAGAGGGGAGCAAAAAGAGGATGGATGTAATACAACAACAATAAAATTTAAAAATAAATTAAAAAAAAAAAGTTCAGGAAATTTTAAATTCCAGTCTAAATCATTTTTAAAGCTTTAAACTTTTTTTTTTTAATCACATATCAACATCCTCCCTGTCTGATAGTGCTGGAAAACCTGCTCATTTACTCCAGACTCTAAACACTGAGGTATATGTGCTACACCAGACTGGAGAGAAGCCATCTAAGTAATTAATATAAACTATGTCTTTGCCATTCAAACTTACCATGAGTGTAGTGGAGTAAAAAGGGATTTCACCTGCCAAACTAGATGAACCACGCTTTTCATACTTCTAATAGTCATTGCAATATCTGTTTATCAATTTATGTATATACATGCTCTAATTAGGAACCATCCAAGGGATTAGTGGCTCATCTTATTATCCTTGTATTCTCAACACTGATACAATGCCTGACACAGTTATAATTAACACATATTTGCTGAATGCATACAATGCAAAGCAAAATACTCTTCGTGAGTTAGAGATCCCAATCATTAGAAGGATGACAAAACACCTCAAGTACTTAGGCCTGAAGCCTGAGTATTTAATATCATGGATACCTCACACATAGCTGGGGAAAACTCAGGGCAGATTTTTTTTGTTTTCTACAGATCAATTTCTTGTAAAAACTAGTGATGGTGACTTCCCACTTTGTTAGTTATAATGGGGTAGGAGATAGTTTCCATTAGTTCTAACTCTTGCATTTTTCAAACCTGAAAATAGAAACCACTCTTGAGGGCTAAATGATCTGGACAGCATGGGATTTACAGGAGGCCTATTGTTTAACAAGATATTAAAAGTCCCATTTGATCCCCTTGAAGGACACCTATCAGGGAAACTGCCTAGCTCACTCAGATTTCCCCTTTGTGTGAGAATGGTGCTGTTATTCAAGAATGAGGTCCCAGTGCTACAACATAGCATGTTGCTCCATCCTCATCTAGACCTTGTTGGTCAAGGTGAATAGGCTTCTGACATATGGTAGCTAGACCAACTTTATTCTCTGTCATGGGAATTCAAAACATGGTAGTAAAAGATGCATCATTTAAGCTAAGTTAGGTAACAGTAGGTAGCATCCTAGAAAGTCTATCCTTCCCTGCCAGTGCTGAGCCCCAGATCATCCCTTGAGTCTATCTTTTCTGAAGAGTTACTTGTCAGCTTTTCCATTTGTTTTCTAAGAGTCCTTAGTATACCTCTAGCACATTCCTGGTTTTTGCTTTCATAGCCAGAGTCAGTTTGTTACTTTCAACTAAAAATCATAACAAACATGCCATCACAGATGGTGGCCTCTCAGTCACTTACTCCGGACTATGAGCCTGGTGAAGGCCGAGGTGAAGAGGTTTCCTCCTATGTACCTGGCCGAGTACACTCCAGCATCCTGAGGCTCAGCAGGATGCAGGTGCACTTCTAAAATATCAGGTACTTCATGCCGGGGCACCGAATGGATGAAGGAACCTGGTAAAGGAGAAGAGTAGAGAATAATGGGTCACCCTCAAACACTCCCAGTTCCTTGTCTGGCTCCTCTACTTGATCAGTTTTCCATGGCCCAATAGAAAATATGTTCTACTATACCAAATGTGGAAGAAGAATGAAAAGGCTGAGCTGCTCTACACTCTCCAAGAGTCAAGAAAGGTATGGTTATAGAGTGGATAGTCTATAAGTCTATGGTATCTACTGCCAAACATGTAAAGGTGAGTGTAGACTAAAGTTCTTATCTTTTGCAAGGGGAGGTGAATAGGCAAGTCTGAGTGGGAAGTGTCAAATTACCCTGTCAACTAATCAAGTAATCAGAAGATACCTAGAATCACTACTCCAATCTGAGTCCTATTCACCCACAGGACTCAGAATAGTCTCCAACAATGTTTTAGCTGAATCAGGTAACTGCCATCAAGTGGGGCCAAACCATACATGAACAGTGACAGATTTGGATTGCACAGTTAAGACCCCCAGAATGATTGCCAGTTGGCTTTCCAGGCTCACTCTAGTCATATTCTTAACTTGGCAATCAAACAAGCAAATATTTTATATGGCAGAATTCGGAACCCCACTTATCACATCACAATGGGGTTTATTGTACATTTAATAATTTTAATGTATAATATTGTAACTCATATTGTACATTAACATACACATACACACACATATATATAACATATAACACACACACACACTTTACTAAAGTCACCAAACACATTGCCAAAGAGAGCTTTTATCATATAATATGATTAGCTTGTATCATGGTAGTTTTACTTCAAACATCTGCTCCTAAGACAGCAATAAAATAATGGCCAATATGTTTTCCGCTATCTGATATCTCATACCATGGTGCTAAAAGGGAACAAAACACATGCTCACCATTTTTGTAAATCACTGCATCTTCTTCTTTAGTCAACACCTTTTTGAAAGATATGTTCACATTATCTCCCTTGTTCACAGTCATAGTTAAAGTAGCTGGTAGGAAGGAAGCTTTTAAGACACAGAGAGAAAACAAATGAGAAAATGAGGTGACATATTTTCTCCAGAAGCATTTGAACTTTAAACATCAGATGATGAGGGCTGACCCTGTTCAGGGGTAGCTGGTTTTTGTTTTTGTTTTTAATTTTATTTGTTTTCATGATATTAAAAATAGTGGTAGCTAATAGATTTTAACCTTTCTTAAGGCTATTTAAGAATCTAATGAAAGGTTATTTCTTCTATAAAAACGTAAATATAGTATACATACAACACCTATAAGTACATTTTTCCTTGCAACTAGATGAAGAGAGGTGAAGACTTTGTGTTGGTTAATACTTATTACCAAACTAATACCTGATATTAACTATAAACTATATTCACTATGAATCTGTCATCCTTTCCCAATGCCTAGCAAGTTTCCTCAAACTGGAATAGACTATGAATGGTAAAATATTTGCCAAATGGTATGCCCCTCAATCCTTTGGGTGGTTGTTGCTCCAAATAATTCCCATTGTTTTGGAATGCCCCCAGCATTTCTCAAATAGAATCAATACAATGCTGTACTTATATTAAAGGTATAAATATTGAAATATTGAAGAATAAGGCATAGATGGGGTCCAATATCTTGCTTTTTATCCTTTACTTATCCATATATGAGCTGAGATAGTCATGAAACTGAAGTACCAAGATGAAACTGGAAGAGTTAGTTTACATTTGGCTTATAAAATCATTTTGGAAACTTCTGTCTCTATGCTAAGCTTGGAACAAAACATTGTCTGTGTGAACACAATCTTATAATGATCTCCCAGCTACAATAGTTCCTAAATTCCTTTCATTTTTACCATAATCTGCAGAGAGCCACACCACAAGAATATGGGGGTTAACTATAGGTTTTAAATTAAGCCAATTTTTAAAATGCTAGCTTTATTGAGGTATAATTGACATTGAAATTAAACCAACATAAAAAATGTAAGGATAACCACTATAAGAAGATAAACAGAACATATAACTCGCCTAAATATGAAGGGTAGGAAGAATGGAAGAAACCAGAAGATATAAAAGGGGGAAAAAAACACACAAAGAAAAACCATGGTATATAGAAAAGACAGAATAAAATGGCAGAATTCATGCCAAATATATGTTAAAAGCCAGAGTCTCAGAATAAATTAAATACATATGCTCTTTTCATGAATTATACATTAAGTAAACATAATGACATATGAGTTCTGTCCAGGAAGTATTCACCCATGCCGTATGAAAAATAGAGACACTTATTGAAGAAGATACAAGATACAAAAAACATAGTACACCGGACAATGACATCTCAGTCTCTTTCAAAGTGGGCACCTCAGTGCCTCACACAATTCTCCCAATCACCATCAGCTGCCCCAATGCATTTTCCGGAATCTCATCTATGGTCTGAAGTCTATTCACTTGCAAAGGTGATTTTACTTTTGGGAAAAGCCAAAAGTTGCAGGATGCATAATCTGGGCTGTAGGGGGCCTGAGTCACCAGGGGGATTTGATATTTTGCAAAAAAAGTCTGCATGAGACATGATGCATGAGCAGGTACATTGTGGTGATGAAGCTGCCAATCACCAGTTGCCCATAGCTGCTGCCTTCTAAATCACCTGAATATATACAAAGAACTAATGCGACTCAACACCAGGGAGACAGACAGCCCAATTAAAAAATGGGCAAAGGACCTGAACAGACAACTCACTGAGGAAGATATACAAAGGGCCCAGAAGCATATGAAAGAATGCTCAACATCGCTAGTCATCAGAGAGATGCAAATTAAAACTGCATTAAGATACCACCTCACACCTGTCAGAA
>PVIW01006748.1:0-82470 GCA_004026585.1 Noctilio leporinus | reverse complement strand
ACCATATTTTGTGCTGCTAAAAAAAAAAAAAAAAAAGTGGATTATTGAAAAGGTTCTTGAGCACAATGACCTTTCTTATTGGTTAATCCACTCTGTGCTGGCTCTTCTTTACCATTCGATTAAACATTGATGAAAGCAATCATTGATATGACATAGGCAGAATAAGATGTGTTTTCAATTAGAGAAATTGTTGATTTCAGAAGAAAATTTTGTATTATGAAGAAATTCTTCAATGTGAAATTATGAAAGTACATTATGAAATTCTTAGTATCAGGGAAACTTGTTATGAAATTTGGTTGTAAATAACCAGAATGGTTAAAATGGATCACACGCTAATATACAATTCTGTTACCCATTTCGCCAGCCTCCCCTTCCATTTCCTGCTTTGCATCCTTTTGAAGAAAACTGCTTTAAGGATGTAGAAGCTGGTCTTTGATGTCAAAGTAACACTTCCCTGTTTCCTAAGATGGAGGAGGGGTCTGGAAGTTTCATTAGCCCCTCACTAGGGTTTCAAGGAGTTCAGCTATTGATTTTAAAACATCCCCTTCCTGTATGTCAGTAAACACGCACAGTGGCTGCAGCACGCCCTCCTCCAGGGCCGGGCTGGGTTTCCCGGACAGCAGCACCAACTAGCAACCTGACCTTCCGAATCCTAGTGATGTCAGAGAGAGCTGTCTGTTATTGCAAGATTTTTTCCCCTTTCTACTACATAGCTGATGTTTAAAATGGAAATTTCCAAGTAATTATAGCACATGTGGATAAATAATTATAAAAAATATTCCACTGATTTTTCTTGATGGCACGAGAGCTACAGGCTTGAAACCTGGCACAAGGTTAGCACTTAAAACTACTCATTGATTTCCAAATAATAATGGCAATTAGAGTTCCTACTTAGGTAACATTAGTTCCTGCATGTTAAGAATTCATAAAGGTTCACAAACCCTTTCAGGTCAGAAAGATAGTAATTGTCCATTCGTGAAAGAGAAGCTATGTGATGAACTTTTTGGGAGGTTTTTCCCTCTAAACTGTTTAAAGACAAAATTCACAGTCTGATAATATACTGCAGTTTCTGCATTCCTGGATTTAGCTTTCTTTTTTGTTAAATAAGAATAATAACACGGTCACCCCTCTCTTCCTCACAGTTTTTCGTATGAAAGAGATAATGAAGAATAAGAGACAAATTCAAGCACTAATTAATGCTCTTATCCCTTCTCATGCAAAATAATAAAACCAAATTTTAAAATAACACTATTTCAGAATTTCAACTAAAGTAGAAGTAGGAACAGAAGGCTGGAAATCAAAAGGCCAGACTGTGAGTTCAGTTCTCACTGTTCTGTTTTCTGCACCTGAAACAGGAGAAAGAGCCTGTGTCCTAACATCTTGCCAGGCTGCTGCGCAAATGCGCCTTCACGCCAGGAAGCGTGGCAGCTCTGGGCACCAGGGCTCTTCCTCATCCGTTCAGATCCTCTCCATCCTTCAAGTGCAGACCAAACCACATTTTCACAAGAATCCCTCGTTCTACACAGCCCCAAACAGCTTACCTGATGAGCTCAGCTCTTGCCATGTAATTAGATCAGACAGCATTCATTAATTCCTCATGACATCAATTACCTAATGACTGCAAGCTGTTATTTGACTCGCTCTGTATTCAGTGTTTCTCACATGAGATTGTAATTTCCTTAAAGCTGCTACAGCTTTCTTATTTTTTTGCGCGTCTTTTACAGCGCCCAGTGCCTTGTATATAATTAATGTGTTACTGGTATTTGCTGATTAGTATATGAGTGACAGGCTTCATGAGGTTTTCAAGAGTCTATGAGACACTCTTGTGGCTGTATTTAAGACACTATCGAAGGAAATAACTTGTAATTACCTTGCCTCTTTCAGATGAGAGATAAAGCACAGTAGTTTGGAACTGGAAAGGGATAAACAGGCTATTCTATTCCGTTTAAAATTTCATGTTATGGATAAGAAAACTGGCACCTAGAATGGTTTTGTGCATCTGAAAATCAATGTATAACTCATCAGTAATTTTTGTATTAAATAGTTATCATTTAATCACTTTACATAATTACTTAAAACAGGTTTTCTAATAAGTATAAATGATCTAAACATTTATCTCATATAGATAGATATGAGTTCTCTATCATTTCAAGTTTCTTACCTTTTTACCCTCGGTTGTCACAAATGTTGGTACTGAGGCCATTCGTGATTGCTGTTTTCTTTCTTAAGGAAGGAAATAATTTCTGATTTCATGATTTTCTTCTGAAAAAGGATTACACGTTTTGCTTCCAAAGAATCTGTGGAAGGACAATGTAAATATAAACTTAAAATTCGGTATCTCATATACATCACATACAAATTCACTTTTTTCCTTTTTATTGAATATATTGGGGTGACGTTGGCTAATACAATTCTATACAAGCTTCAGGGGCACAATTCTACACTCTGTACACTATACTGTGTGTTCACCACCCCAAAAGGAGTCTCCTGCCATTATCATTTACCCTCTTTACCCTCCTGCCTCAGGGAATCTGGGTTGAGGAAATACAATCCTGGCTGGTTTATAGGGATAGAGACATGCAAGGAAAACCATCCTTCCCAGGAGTAAGAACTTTATCCCTATTATGTCTACACTGTGTGCCATACAACAGAGTGTCAGATTCACCATAAAGTTAGACTTGCAATTCTATTCCTCTCCTATTACTGTGCTCAACCTTTTTACTTAAACCATTTAAACCACAGAAGCAACTTTCTAACTCAACGGCCTAATAGCATAGCAGCCTTCCTTCCGTTTCTGTGCTACCGGCATGAAGGTGGCTTTCCTCAAACAATGGCAAGGGCTGCACCACTCATCCTAATGTTAAGTTGAGAGAAAGAGTGGGTTTGTTTTGGTTTTGTTTTGAATTCAGAAGCAGTATCAAGATCAGTAAGTCCCTTTTCAAAATACCACCTTTCAATAAAAATTGCCTTCCTGCTGCAGAAATTATTTCCCTGAGTCAGGAGAACCCCCCTAACAAATGAGCCTTCAGCATTCCTTCTGGAAAGTAGGAGCTGACTCAAGAGAAGAAGGTTTTGCCAGCAGGTCGGTGCAAAGGGGATGCCCAGGTCCAGGACACTGCACCTGCGCAGGGAGGGGGTGCAGCGTGCAAACGCGGCACCCGGCACCAGAGGGTAGAGAGCGGTCGCCTGTGTGTGACCTCGGCTCTGTACTGCCAAGCCACCATCGCAAGCTTCAGGACGTGTTTAGATGTCTGTGCTGGTCCCCCCCACTGATCTATGAGAAAGCCCCCACTCAGAGGGGCAGAGTTTCACTGTCCTGGGAGGGCCCCTGCAGCCTCTCAGCAGACATCGTGGACCTGAGCTGAGTCTCCCCAGCGACCCCAGCATGGCCAGGAAGCCCTTTTTCATGTAACAGTGAGATACGGGACATGGACTTGGGGCCTGTACGATGCCAACCACTGCAGCCTCAGAGGCTGAGCCAGAGAGGCTGGGAAAAACAAAGAAAGCGCCTACTGGGTGCTAGTGTCCCTGGGATGGGTGGATGTGAGGTGCACCCTGCTGCAAGGCTGGCAGCCAGAGCGAGTTTCCGGAGATGAGTCACCACATGAACTGGGTGAGCAGCGGGACAGGGCTGGGAGAGGAAGGACGCAGGCACACCTCAGACTAAGGGAAGTCAGTCCCAGATCTGCCTTTCCGCCTGTCCCCTGCCCCGTCTCCCACAGGTGCCCTTCTCCTCTCTGGGTGTTATCTTCTAGAATGATAATGTAACAATAAAACAGTCTACATGGAGCTTGTACAGTTGTTAGAATTCAATGAGAAAATCGATAGAAAAGCACTTTATTTTTTAACACGCTGCAAACAACAAAGTTATTCTTCAAGGTCATAAAAGACAAAGACTATTTCAGGAATATTACTTAATCAAAGATTGCACAAATGCATTTTATGGTTGGTTTATGAAGATTAATATTTTAAATAATTTATATTAGTTTGGTTTAATAGGCTTTAAATTCATCAGCTTTGGTCATCAAATGTATACTGGTAATTATAAGAATAAATGAAAAATGAGATGATAAATAAAATTTCAAATAATAGCATGAATATCTGTTTAAAACATATTCAAAGTTACAACTGGACAGAAATGGAAATGTCCTACTTTGGTATTCTGTTAAAATTAAAACATGACCTTAGAATACAAAAGAATAAAATCACACCCCAATTTCTAAAAGGAACAATTTGAAAACATTTGGTGCATGATGCTCAGCGATTAGCTCTGCATGAAAGTAATGTAAATGGTGCAATTGTAACATGCGCTATCAGAGACCATTCCCCTGCATTTCCCATTCATCACATTTAGCTTTGGAGACATGAAAAAACTACAGCATCATTTCAGAAAGATAAATGCATTCCTTTGAGGCTGGACTTATACAAAGGAAAACATCAGGCTGAAAGTGACTGTCCTTTTTCTGATGATTTCCTTGATGAGGTACAAAGAGTTTTCTACTACGGCAAAAGCAGCTTAGTGTAGATGGAAAATGCTTGACTGTTTCATTTGGAACACACTGTTTCGTTTTGTTTTTTTCAGCCACAGCAAGAGAGATGAAATTCTGCCTGGTGAGTGGAAGAGGGAAAGATAAGCCTGCATTTTGAGTTTCTGCTAGCCTTGTTACACTCAGGATCAGGAAGAAAGTGGAGATTTGCAGCTAACTGAATTCTGAAGCCAAGAAAATAAGATGGAAGAAAAAAAATTTTTTAAGCAAAACTACACACATTCTGTTTTAGTAATCTTCTCTGCTTCCAGCACACTAGATAGCTATAATAGGATTAACTTCTGGACAGTTTTAATAAACAGAATGATTAAGTTATTGGGTTCATGCTATATCTTATGTACACAGACACATTTTTCTTGTGGCTTAATTGGAGATTGGAATTTCAGTCTGGTAGAAGGTCTCCTAGATGTAATAATGATTATATTAAAGGGAATATTTTTAGTCAAACCCTATTCTCTTTCCCAGTCAACTGCACTGAAGGAGGATATTCCTATTTGTTTGGTATAAAGATATTTTAAATAGGAAAATGCAAAGAACTGAACTAAGTTAGGAGTTCAGAGAAATAAATTTAATCCTAAAAATTCTTGCATATGCTTTTTTCTAAATTCACAGTCATAAATAACTCATGTGAGCCTCAATTTTCACATCAAAACTAGAAATAGTAATCAATGATGTTTCTTAGTTGTAAGAAACAGACTTTTCCTGATTAATGAGAAAATTAGTCTAATAATATAGTGGGACAATGATGAAGTGCTTTCTACATGCCATGGTGTCTTCAAGATGCCACACACTCACTGTGTCCCCTGTCCCAGAGAAACAAGGAGGCAGGGATTCAGTTACACCCAAGGTCATAGGAAGTGCCAGATCAGGCCTGTGCTCTCAACCAATACTGTAAACCAAGCCTTTTGTTTGCTAAAATAATATTGGGTGTGCACAGAAATATTGGGGTGCTGGAATATCAGACTCAAGGTTAAGCAGATGGAAGAAATGCTCAGAACCATGCTGCCCAAACCCCAATTCTAAGCCTGCAAATTTGTATACTATTATAACTTCCACCTTCTACCTCAGCTACAGCCAGTGTCCCCAGCAGACACTGTGACTGCTGTCACTCCGGAGGAAGGAGGACAAAGCTCCTCAGCCCGACCGCAGGCTCTGGTGAGGCTGGACATGAGGAGCCCTAAGAAGGGAGCTTCAGACTTAGCCAGCATCTCTAGACCACTGCTGCTGTCTTGTCCCCAGTAGGGCTCAGAGGGCGAAGAATTCTTCCAACAGAGCCTCTCAAATGTTGGAAAAGCAAAACCGGTAACAAAGTCCCACTTTCACTGTTCTGACAATGAACAGGACTAAGGTATAGAAAGAGGCAATGGTTTACAGGTAACAGTAACTATTGGGTCTGCCCACCTCAATGCAGACCCCAGTTTTGCCCTCGCTGGTTGTGTAACTTTAGATAAATTACTTTATTTCACTGAGTTATTTGCTTCATTGTGTTTTTGTGAAGATTAACCAAAGTAAGGCAGGCAACTAATCCATTTTATTAAGGACCCAAAATGCACATATAAAGTAATTCTAGCTATATCTATATAATATTAAAATAAGTTTTAAAAGGAAATAGTGATTTTTTTTTAATTAAAAAATTATTTTTAGAGGGGGAAGGGAGAGAGGCAGAGAGGGAGAGAAGCATCAATGTGTGGTTGCCTTTCACCTGCCTCCAGCTACAGAGTTGGCTGGAGACCTGGCTTGCAACCTGGTTACATGCCCTGGCTGGGGAATCGAACCAGTGACCTTTGGGTTCACAGGCCGGTGCCTTATTCACTGAACCACCAACCAGGGCTCAGTGATTATTCTTTTATCAGTTTACAGGATTTCTCTGATTCATGAAAGTACAAACTTCTGATCTGTTTTCCTCAAACAATTGGGAGAATGCCATTAAAGATGTAAATTCAGGCCCTGGCTGGTGGCTGGCCTACAAACTCAAAGATCACTGGTTCGATTCCCAGCCAGGGCACATAACCAGGTTGCAAGCCAGGTCTCCAGCCAGGTCCATGCATTCGCACAAGGAGCCAGCCTCTCTGCACCGGGTTTCCTCCCCGGTCCCGCGGGGGTGCACAGAACTGCTGTAGGGAAGAGACAATGCGTGGCCAGCACTCTCACACTGCTGCACCTATTAAAGAGCACAGGCACTCCCGCAGCACAGGCCCGTCGTCAGTTCTGGCACTTGAATCTGCGGGTACTGGTTCTGGTGTCCACTTTTGCCTGGCACCCTTTTCCCCAATGAGAAGCAAGTCACACCTGTTCATCTGACGACGCTCTGCTTTAGAACACATTGGTACTACTTTGAGAGGAAATCATGTGGCAGATAGTCACGACATTCATGAACGCAGAAGAGAAGCAGAGGCCAGCATCCTCCAAAGAGCAGATGAAATGTTTTCCTCTTTTCTGTCCCCTTCACAGCTCAGACAAGACTGAAACAACAGGGCCGTCAGGGTCCCCAGATGAAGAAAACCCATGTTGACTTCTGATTTATCGATTCCCTCCATTACTCCAGCTCCCGGGTTTAAACTGTTAACGAATGTATTTTTTTTAACGTTTCCAATAGTGGTCCCCTGCTCTCACAAATGCCTGCTATTTAAACAGGAAGTCTGACCTCCTAGCGCTGAGATAAACACAGCAGCTAATGACCACCCGCAAGCAGCCTTCTAATGAAGCCCCTCAGCTCACACCTTCTTTCCTCAGGGCCGAGGAAGACCAACAGCTGTGACAAGAAGAAGTGGACTCTTCTGTATTGGAACCGCTCATATTTTCAATCCACAGGACTGTAATAAATGCCAGTTCTCCAAGGACAGCCCCAGGTTAGTGTGAGACTTTTTTCTTCCTGGTCATCCTAAATATTTCCCTTTCTCTTCCTGTTAAGAAATTCACATCTCTAATTTTCATGTGCTGTTTATTAACAAAACATGCAAATATACACATGGAATGCAGACTCTATATTTCAAACTTTTCCAGCCTTTAAAGATGGAAGATTTAAACAAGGGAGAAGGCTGGCTTCCAGCAATAACAAAGCTTCAATAAATACATGAAATATTTATGGAACAGAGAGAACAAAGGAAATTGAACACTTCCTCTGTGTATGATTTCTCTCAGAGTTTTAGTCAGTCAGGTCTCTTGACACTATTTTTTCTTTTTTTCCTGAGATGTCTTTTGAGCAACAATGAATATATATGGTTAATGTACTTTCAATATACTGTCTCTCCTAATTTTCAAGAAAGACTCTCAGATGTTAACACTGATTACATTAACATTTTTTAGGCCTTGACTGGTGGTACAGTGAATAAGGCACCAGCCTGCAAACCCAAAGGTTGCTGGTTCGATTCCCCAGCCAGGGCACATAACCAGGCTGCAAGCCAGGTCTCCAGCCAGGTCTGGAGCTGGAGGCAGGTGAAAGGCAATCATACATTGATGTTCCTCTCCCTCTCTGCCTCCCTCCCTTCCCCTCTCCAGCCAGGGACCTGGCTTGCAACCTGGTTATGTGCCCTGGCTGGAGAATCAAACCAGAGACCTTTGGGTTCTCCTGCCGGCGCCATATCCATTGAGCCAACAGCCAGGGCTGCCTTACTAGATAAAATTAATATACCAGACGCATACTAAGTGCTTTGCACATGTTACACCATCTCACATTCTGCAACAGGCCTCTGTCAGGCCACCGAGAGGGAAAGTTGAAATAATCCGATCAACATTAAGAAGGGAAGAGATGAGGCTCGCACCCACCCAAATATCTGACTCCACGTCCATTTCCACTCCAGCTGCGACAATGGAGTGACTTGAGACTTCAGTATGTGTCCTCCTCTCAGAGTAAAAAGTGGCCATTGGTTTAGGATAGAGAGTCTTCCTCTGTGTCCACTTCCACTTGTTGGTACGGACGCACAGAACTGTGCTGGCTAGTGCACCAATGTGCCCCAGCACACTTGGGGGTCAGCGGGCGGCTGGCGAGGAAACGGGCTCCTGGAGCCCCTCCTGCACCGGGGAGCAGCCCCATCCCCTGCCTGGGAAGAGTGGGCCTGCGCTTCCCAGTTTGGTGAGGGACAGATCAGTTTTCATTTTCTCCACATTTGGGATTCAAATCGTCTTAACTACAGGATGTTTAAGAGAGATGTTGTATGAGTAAGTCAGACTGAGCCTTCAGAGAATCAGAAATAAGGTTGTTTCTTAGCAAACATTGTGGAGAAAAGTTCAGCATAAAAACAATGGAAATCACTCCATACACCTACTGCAATTGGAAAATTAAATAATCAAAGCAATTTAAGCAAATTTTTCCTTTGGCTGTAAAGATACAGGAGCCTAAATTATGTCTTTGGGCAAAGAGCTGAGGCTATAAACAGATCTATTATAAATATATGACCACGAAAAGCATTATTAATTTATTCATTACTTATTCTGCTGTATGACCTAACGGCATGATGATTTATTATGTATGGCAAGTAATTTCTGTAAAAATATTATTTTAAATTTGGAAAGCTACTTTCTACCAACTCTATCAACACTGGCTGATCCTTTAACAAAGCAACTTGCATATAATACAATGAGTAAACACCTTTTTCACTTCAGACTTTTCCTTTATGCTAGTCTCAGCATTATCCTGGAAATAATGATAGATAGTATGTCGGCTGCCTAGAGCCAGTTAGCTATATGTCTCCTATCATTTTGATATTAGTGGCTTGCTGGTTGCAATTGTCATATATATTATCCTGCCCCATAACTCCTTCCCCTTTAATACTGAGAAAAAAATAGCTCCTTCATGCAGCTTCCCAGAAACCCCTGAAGTACCGCTCTCCCCGGGCCTTAGCTGTTTCCATAGCAGCTGTGGTACCTCTGAAAGGGCTCCTCTTACCATTAATCTTGTATTATATTTGAGAAATTTCATGTACTCTGTCTCTTCCACTAGCGTGAATGCAACACAGAAGTAGAGAAGGGGTTTGATTTATTTCCACCATACTCTTTCACCAGTCATTTAATATTATTTGCTAAATAACAACAGGCAGTGTCCATATTAGTTTTACTCGGGACCTTGAACAAAAATTATTATTTTTAATTACCAGAACTATTATCTTCCTTTTATAATTAAGCAAGCTGAGGCTCTGAGAAGCTAAGCAACTTAATTTTAAAAGTGAATCTGAGTCTGCTGCCGTGGCAGCCATCATAGAGATGCTCCATTTCATAACGCAGCACTCACATTTGTCACATGCCATTTCCTTAACTTAAAAAAACCAAACTAATAATATGCTTATTACTTTTATTGCTGACCTGAATTCTATCTACAACGATATAATTAAAATACAGATGAACTCTGTTTACCTTAAAATTCTCTGATGTACTAAAATTTTTTAAAATTTTCACTTTTGTCTTAAAAATGACAACAGATTTCTCTCTTCAGCAAACACCAGTTAGACACATTAACCACCAGCAGCCGAAACAGCAGCTAGGAGACGCGTGGCTGGTGCGATGAACGCTGACAGGACGAACCACCAAACAGGTGGGGGTGTGCCCATGGCCCCTCCCTGCCTGAGAAAGCAGGCATTGAAGGAGCTTGAGGGGAGCCCAGAGCACCCCTGGCCCACCAAAGACTCCAATAACCTCGATGTTTCAGGGGGTCCTGGACCACTGCTTAGGATTGCGAGACACTTTAGTTATGCGCCTTTGTAGTGGCAGGTTGCCTTAAGAGTAAAAGCAATGAGGTAGGAGAGAGTGTGTGTGTGTGTGTGTGTGTGAGGGAATAAGAGGTAAACAATTAGGGGTGGAAACTGTGTCCGACTAGGACAAAGTGACCTGATGGGGCAGAAGCTGTTCAGTTAAAACCCTCGCAGCTCACTTCAGGAGGCTACAAAAACTGTGAGTCCAGCTCTGCTCCAAGTGAAGACAGGCTGTGTGCACCTCAACGGTACTTGGGAGGGAGGGGGGGAGGGCAGCACAGGCGTGGGATAGGGAGAAAGACAATGGGCGAGAGAGCAAGCATGAACGGTGGGACTGGCTTCATTTTCCATTATTTTCTCCAACCTAGACTTTGCCCACGTCAGTCAGCTCTGAAGAGGTCTCTTCTGAAATTTACTCTGTAAACCATGGTGAGTGGGACAGTTGAGAAACTCCCAGGAATGACAAGGAAAGGAAACAGGAGAATTGTGAGTCCACCCCAGGACTGACAGCTGTGGAGGAAGCAAAGGAAACTGAAGCATGCCAGGTGCAGATTCTGCCTATTGAACATCTGCCTCCATGACTGTCGTCGGTCCACACGCCACAATACTTAATACAAAGCCGTCAATTGCATTAATCCAATATATCCCAGAAGTCACAACCTAAAGATAAGTAGAAAAGGTAAACAAGTAAGTAAACCTTCAATGGCTAGGAGAAGAAAAGGGAGGAAGGGAAGAAATAAAACATTAATAGGAAATAGTAATTGAGAGAGAACCAAGAAGGCAGAGGAGTACGTGGAGCTACACCAATCTCCTCCCAATACCAAACTGGAATTAGAACTTAACTGGGGAGAAATCATCGGGAATAACCAACAGAACACCAAGTGGGGAGAAGTCTTATTACCAGGGACAGAACGGAAGAGCCAATTCATCACAACGTGACCAGTAGAAAGTGAGGAGACACAAGAGGCTGGCAGGGCTACCACGGTGACAGCTGGCTGGACAAACATCTCAGCAGCCGGGGATTCCACCTGAGAAGGATGGGATCTGAACCCCCAACTGGGCTTCCCAGCCCACAGCAGCACAGCTGAGAATAAAACAGCACCCAGCTGCGAAAAGCAAAAAGCCATCAGGTTTAGCTGGCTTGACGGAGAGACAGAGTTCTTAAAGGGACCACACACGAAAATACTGAGGCACCACCTACCCTGGGCTCCAGCAGAGGGAGGGCACAGTGGATTAGAGACATTTAAGGAGGCTTTGGGCCACTGGCTTTAGGGGGAGAATTGAGGGAGCAGACTGTGAATCCAGTGCTGATGCATCCCCCATACAGCTGGCAGACCACTCTTCTCCAAAGGGTGGGAGCCTAAGGGGCAGCCACAGCCCCACCCACAGGAATTAATCCACCCCACCCAGCAGTGTCTAAACCTGACTTCAGATCACAGGTTGATTGGTTTAACAACTGAATTCATTTGCCCCGCCCAGAGATGCCTAAAACTGACCACTGATCACAGATTGATTGAATTAACAACTAAAGGAGACAAGACAGTGGCTCTCTGGTACTCTCCAACTGGCTGACTAGGCCCAGACTGGGACACGAGCTGACGTCACCAAGCACAGATCCAGGAAGTAAAAAAAATGCACTTATACACCACAGGAGGTCACACCACTAAGACAGTAAGTCAAAGCAGACCAATCCAAGAAGCAGAAACAAAGAAGAGTCACCTAAAATGGGGAGACAAGGAAATAAACACTCAGCAGATGGAAAGGAGGAATCCCCAGGAAGAGTGCAAAATGAAATGAGGCAAGCACACTCTCAGACATGGAATTCAAAATAATAATGATACAGAAGCTCAATGAACTCAGCAAGTTCAAAGAAAATTACAAACAACTCCAGGAGAACTACAAACAACTCCAGGTAAGCTATGAGGAACTTACTGAGAGCTACACCAACATTAAAAAGAACATAGAGACCATCGTTAAGAGCCAGAAGGAAATGAAGAATACCGTTTCTGAATTAAAGAACACAGTAGAAGGAATCAAAAGGAGGCTAACGGAAGCAGAGGGCTGGATCAGCGAGCTGGAGGTCAATGTAGAAAAAAATTCCCAGGCAGTACAACAAAATGAAAAAAGACTAAAAAGGAATAAAGAGGTTTTAAGAGAGCTGCAGGACAACATGAAACATAATAACATCCATATCACAGGGACACCAGGAGAAGAAGAGGAACAAAGGATAGAAAATCTGTTTGAAAAAGTAATGACAGAAACTTCTCTAACTTGAAGAGAGAAAAAGTCATGCAAGCTCAGGAAGCACAGAGGGTCCCAAGGAAGATGAACCCAAACAGGCCCACTCCAAGACACATCATCATGAAAATGGCAAATTTCAGAGACAAGGAGAGAATCCTAAAAACAGCAAGAGAGAAACAGCTAATAACATACAAGGCGGCTCCCTCCCATAAGGTTATCAGCTGATTTCTTAACAGAAACATAACAGGCCAGAAGGGAATGGCAAAAAATACTACAAGCAATGAAAAACAAAGGCCTGCAACCAAGAATACTCTACTCAGCAAGGCTGTCATTCAAAATGGAAGGTGAAATAAGGAGTTTCCCAGACAAAAGAAGTCTAAAAGAATACATCTCCACCAAACCAGCATTGCAAGAGATGCTAGAGGGTCTGCTTTAAGAAGATGAAGAAACAGAGACAGAAACACAGAAATCCATTTACAGAGGTAAATGGATTAAATGCATCAATCAAAAGACATAGTGCAGCTCAATGGATAAGAACCAACTTTAACTTATGAATGCTTTAAAATGATCTTGTTACTATACCGGAAGAACCCTGAAACACCAATTCAGAAGAACCTATGTACCCCTATGTTCATAGCAGCACTATTTACAATAGCCAAGTGCTGGAAACAGCCTAAGTGCCCATCAGTGGATGGTTGGATCAAAAAACCTTGGTGCATTTACACAATGGAATACTAAACTGCAGAAAGAAAGAACAAACTCCTACCCTTTGCAACAATATGGATGGAACTGGAAAGTATTATGCTAGTGAAATAAGCCAGTCAGTGAAAGACAAATACCAAATGATCTCACCCATTACAGGACAATAATGAACAAAACAAACAAGCAAGAAAAACAGAACCAGATACTTGAATACAATGAATTCAGTGGGTAGGGGGTGGGGGGTGAGAGGCAAAGAAAGGGAGCAGTTTAGTCAAGGAACTAGCATGGAAGAACCATGGACATGGACAACAAGTGGGACTGACTTTGGGGGGAAATGGGTGGGTGGGGAAAGGGACAGAGGGGAGTAAAATGGGGATGGATGTAATACAGTAACAATAAAATTAAATTTAAAAAAAGAAAGAAAATAGTAATTGAAATGCTAGGCAAAGGCTGAACATCAATAATTTCCTCAGAGGATACTAGAAAACCTTTAAATGAAATTTCTTTCTCACTTGGTGCAGTATGAGAAATAATGTGATTGATTGCATATGTAAGGAAAAATATTGCAACCATAACAACCAACTATCCAATTTTATTCTAACACATCAAAATGAAATCTAATCAAAATCACCAATAGGTAAAACACTGACAACATAGTTCTGTGATCCCAACAGCTCTGGTTGAGTGCTCAAAGTGTCAGGTGAGTGAGTATTCAAGAAGCATACTCCTGTGCTGACTAAATTAGAAATGCAACAATTTATTAAGTGGTCAACTCAACTAAGCTACTCTGCAATATTTTGGTAGCTGAATTTTGTACCTTGTACCTCAAAACTTGAGTTTTCTGGGATCCATTAGCAAATCCACTTTCCCTTTTTTTACGGATCATATTTGCTAAGAACCAAAACTCCTTTAAACTAAATTTGGTTGTGTATACAAAAGAACACTCAGGCTGAAATAAGTTTTTAGCGTACTTGTGTAAGTATAAATGTGTGTATAATATAAAGTAGTGGGCCTGTATAAGTCTTCAGTAGCAACTATTTTTAAGAACTGTAAGATTTTATTTTGAGTAAATTAGACTTTGAAACCTCAAAATTGAAATAGGTTTGGCATTTTCTCATCACTGGCAACCACCCATGTTATTAAATAAGAAACCTGAGAACTGTACTTTCTGTAAAATTTTTGACATGCCCACAAGTGGCATTAAATAATATTTGGCCATGTCAAAACATAGTCTCTTCTGGCTGAAATGCTATCCGAAGACAAATGATGCCAGTTTGCCAGTTTGCATCATCCCCTCTGAGCCCCCCATTTTTTCCTTCAACAAAATGTAGCTGAGATCAGTCCCAACATGGCTTCCTTAAAGTAGAACAGTAACAGTCGTGTTTTGAAAAACAACCCCATAAGTGGGTATGGAGGCACACTCTAAGTTCTTCCCCCCATGGCGCATACTAGCAAATTATGTCATTCTAGTTCACCGCAGAATCTCCTGAGTGAGGGGTCTTTGCTGGCCTCAATGTGCATTATGAGGAAATAAATCATTTTAAATGTTCATTTAGTTGAAACATTTATTAAAGGTTCACTATGAGCCTGAGAAATAAGACATTATCCCTACTCTCAAGGAAATTATGATGTTGTAAGGAGATAAACAGTAAACGGGCTGTTAAAATGCAGAACAAGTGGGACAATTTTGAATAAAGTGCTGCAGAGTTCAGAAGAGAAGCTCCTAATCTACTATTAAGAGAATGAAAGATGCTCAACTCTCTCTGAAATAGTTGTGACCACAGCATGCACTCCAACTGTTGAACGATGGTTTGTCAATATTCGTATATAGGTGAAGGTTAAATCCATCAACTAGAAGATAACCTTAATTTTCCCATCGCCTACACTTTTGTTTTAAAAATAGGAATACTGGTATATATTACAAAAGATTCTGCTAAATAAGTGCCCAATGCCTTTCACTTAGAAAAAAATTCAATATATTTTGTTCTCAAAATTGTATATAGAGGTTATGAAAATTCTATGTACACATGCTTAAATATCAGAGAAACAAACTGAGCATTATGCGAACCAATGAAACAAACTGTTTTAATTACTTTTTAGTGGATTTATGTTGGATCTGTCTATTAAAAAATTGTGAATCATAGAGAAACATCAGGGGTAACCAGTCAATTTTCCCTTCAGTGCTATTATTATTAAACTTTTCATAATGGCATTCTCACAAATATACTCCGGGCACAGTAATTTCTCAAACACTCAACAATCAATAGTTTAGGATCCAAGGGTCTGTTAAATAAGGTGGAATCACTTAATTATTTAATGGAGTATTTGTTAATAGAAAACATTTCAAATACAGTGTCTTTTGGTTTAACAGAATGTACAGAAAGTTTGTAAGACCATTGCAATCTTGAACTTTTTCTTGACACTCACACACAGGAAGACTTCACAGGTATGGACGTTAGACGTGGAAAACCTGTGTCCCCTCCCAGCATTGACGTGTCCCAGCGGCATGCGTGCAGCAGCACAGGTAACAACTGCAGGGCAGTATGATCACTGCACATGGATTACATGCAGGGAGAACAGGCAGCAACATGTGCTTTTTCCCAAGGAGATACTTTTCATTCCTATTTCTGTACTTGCTCACTTCTGGTCCACCCTCTACACCTTTGTCTCGCTGTTCTTTAAAAACATCTAATGTATTCTGCTAACTTCTTGCTATAAGCCCTATAATGTCATGTCCTCCTTCATTAACATTGGTAAAAAGACTAAAAGGAATACTATGATCTGTAGGATGTGTGATTATTTGGGCTCTGCCTATTTTTGCAATCTTATTTCCAAAGACTTTCCCCTCCTTCCTTACACTTGAGCTCATATAACTCTTCATTCTTCACAGTCCAAATGCCTCAGGCATTCACACCTACTATTCCCCCAGCTTTATAATGTAACATTTTATACTAACCATTTTCTCATATAATTAAATGTTTTTAACAATATGGCTTTTAATGTCTACGTAGTAATTTATTACATTTTTGGAAATCATTGAGGAGTATCTTTAGTTTCTGCCACCTAGAAAACATTCCCTCTTCTTAGGGTAAATTCCTTCCAACCACCAATTTCTTTTACTCCCAGCTCATGAGCTGGGTGGGGCTGTTGCACTTTGAGGGCCACAGGTGGCTCCTACTTGGCTTCAATTAGTCGAGACATTGCCACTCCCTGGCCAAACGGCTCAGGAAAGAGCAAAATTGAGCTGGTGACTGAAGATAAAAGCACTGTCTTGGGGACCACCATATAAAAACTCAAGAAGCAGATGAATTCTACAGGCAAAGGAAGGATGGATTCTTCATGGCAAATTTAAAATTTGGAGTCTATCTTTTTCTGAAATGAGCCCTACTCTTCTCTTTTCATTCAAATTTTCATAAAAATGCTGCAGTTAATATCTCAGCAATCTATCTTTGTCCTCATGTCTGATTAATGTTTCAAAGGGCAGGATCATTTTTAAAATCTTTTGATACATGCTCTCAAGTTGTGTTCAGGACAGTTGGTAGTAATTTTTATTGCCATCATTAGTGGATGAGAATACAATTCTCAACTCAAAAATATTCTTAAGAGGAAAAGTAAGATATTTATCTTGGACTTCTCAAGTACTTACAGGATGTACTAAATTTTAAGCTGGAAGTGATGTATATATTAATAAGGGGAGAACATAACAGGAAATTGAACCTATTAACTTCCAGTGTTTGCAACACTGAAGACATTTAAATGATTATGAATGAATGGGAATTAGTTAAAAAATATTGAGAAACACAAAAATAAATTAATAATATGTAGCCTAGATACCTAACAGATGTAAGTCAATTAGCCAACAATTTCCCAGAAGCCAAATACAATCCTTGGAATGATCGATTTGTGAAATTACTCATTTCTTCTAAGCATTTAATTTCAGTTGACTGTTTTTGCATTTTGCCTCATAATAACAGTATAAGGAATATTCTATTTGTACTCCTCGGCCTGTTTTAAACACCAAATGAAACCCAGCCAATTAAAATCCAATAGTTATCGAAACAAGTATTTTGTCAGACTGGTCACCTGGAGCTTGCCTGTTGGGTGACCCAGCTCTTAGCAAGAGGGTCTAGATGCACATGGAGTGGCTCAGCCGCCACTGCGTCAGACCAGGGGTCAGTCTTTGTTTAGGACGGATTTGCTAAGCAGCGATTCCTTATACCCATGAGAGCAGATCTAAAACCAAGAAATGGGTATGACGGTACCTCTGACGTTCCTGCCCAGGTCCGCAAGGACAGTCACATCCCAATCACAAGACAATGGGACAGCCAAGCTAAAACAGGGGATAAAGAAACCATGAAGGATCCAGACACTTTTTGGTGGGGAAAAGCATTCAAGGGATGACTTTTAATGTTTACATTAAAGAGGTACTATGAGCAGCTGATAATTAGGAGAGCTGAACAAAGTGTTCACTGTCCAAGAAAAGACCATGGAGGGCATCAATAGCACCTGCTACAATGTAGGTTTATATCCTAGATGTGACGCATTCTCCTCTGGGCTTTCTAATTAGTGGTAGTACTTACTGATTACTCATGGATAACGGTACTTGCTAAATCCTGAATTGTCCCTCTCAAAGATTCTGAGTGGGAGTGGGTACCCAGAAGCATAGGCAAACTTCACTCTGGCATTTACTGGAAATTATGTTTTGTCTCTAAAATTCAAATAAATTTTTAAAAATTTAAATAAATAAAATTCAAATAAAGTTTATCTTTTTTATTTCTCATATAATCTATGTTTATTTTGAAGAGAAAACATGTGATATATAGTATATAAAACATATTTAACTTGTTACCAAATGATGAAAACTGGTGCTTCAGGGAGATACCTAAGTTCTGTTTTGGGGCTTATTCCAGGCCACTGGGGATATTCAGTCATCAACCATACCTGGCCCTCATGCATTAGGTAGCTGGAAATCAGAGGGGGAAGAGATTTCTCTGTGAATATTTTTATGCTTATAAATGACAGGGGTAAAATTGAGACAATGTGGACATCTGATTGTCATTCATTAAGTCACATTGACATTACGGCTACAGAATTGTTTTTCTCCACAAGACGCATCTAGCACACTATAGACTTCTTGGAGGTACATATTCTTTTCCCTAAATGTCTTATATCATTTGCTCCATCAAAATATATTTAGATTTATATGATTATTGTCCTTTATACAGCCTGTGATTGTTGACTGGAACTTCACTGGGACAAATGCAGTGGGACTACAAAATGATTTTAACCAGCTCCATTTAACTTGTGGAATGGCTAACGAGGGAAGCTGTGCCACCAAGGGATGGAATGGATTTGAAGGCTGGCAAGAATGTTAAAGCGACTGGCTTAAGAAGTGTCTCATTTCACTTTACTGCTGAAACAAACGATTAGTGCAAAGAGTGCATAAAAGAAGGATACTAACAGTTAACTGGAAACGGTTCTCCAAAGCCACCCCGCATTTCTTGAAGAAAAATAATCATAGTTTAAGAGTTGGCAGCCACAGGTACTGAGAATCCTGCCCACTGATAATACCTAAGAAATGAAGGCCTTTCATCCATCCAGGTTGGACAAAGGCCAACAAAGAACTGAGATCTCTTCTCACCAATGTATAAGGTAATCCTTTCTGTGCTGCAGGTAATGTTCCATTTCGTACCGCTGCATTAGGCCTGCCATGGGTTCAAACACACTGGGCGAGTGAGCTTAACTGTTGGATCTCCTCTGCGAGCAGGGCCAAAATATACAAAGTATTCAAATGAAATCTATTCCCTGACCAAAAAAATACCCAACTCTATACAAATATTCTAAATTGTGTACGAAAGACTGGCTCCAACCTACCAGAAGGCTGGTCTATCCATTCCATAAAAACAGGCCACATGCTAAATAATCAGTATGGTTAGTTAATGTACATAGATGCAGAGTCCACTTAAACAGAAACAGAGCTCACAAGGTACCAGTAAATTATGTGGCAATAGTGAGTAGTTGTTACATTTATAGTGTATAAATTTATTTTTGTTCCAAGTTTATTAAGAAAATGTTCAAATTTGTTTTTAAAAATAAAATAATGTATTTACCTTAAGTTGCAGTGTATTCTGTTTTAAAAAAGTAAAGTATATTTTGTTAGTCTACCAACTACTGTCAGACAAACATTATCAGAAGCCCCATTCTGCCATCTCTGAGTTTTGTAATTCCCATCCCAGAAAACCCAGGGTGAAAGCCTCCTACCTCAAATGCATCTCTTTGCCACCCATCTTTTCTCTTCCTCTGTCTTTCCATTGCTACCTCCCTGTCTCTCTCTCTGAACACTCACCTACATATCTTCTTAAGAATTAGACTTTGACTTCCTTAGTCCAGATACTTTGGGGTGATAATTTTCTTCTATAGAACAAGTTTTCCTCTGTTTCGTGCATATGTATATGTGTGTGTGTGTGTGTGCATGTAAGAGAGATGCACTAACCTATTCATCTGCCATGGATTGCTTATTCTAGCTATTATTTAGAATCAGGTCAATAAATTGTGTACGCTATGCATTTTCTGTTGTCAACTAAGATAATTTACCCATCTCTTGCATTTTATTTGTTATTTATTGTATAGGGATAGGAAGTTATTATACACCCATATATTACTAGAAAATTAATCAGGCCAATTTAAGGTATTATGGGTTCCTCTTGGAGGGTTAGGGCATACTATTCAATTACTTCACCCTCTAACATTAATTACATTAAAAAATTATTACGTAAGTAAATAATTTATAATTAAATTCCTCAGGCACATTTTAATGGATACTAAAATAATGAACTTGATCATGACCCTTAAGTATGTTGCTTGGAAAAAATATATAATAAAAACTCCAAGCATTATTTTACTAGATTAACCTATAGCAAAAAATATGAAGGTTTTTAAATCTATGCCAACTTAAAATTTTTTTTAAAGAAGGCAACAGTCTGTGGAAAATAAATGTTCATTTCTCAAAAAACTGACATATAAGCCAATTTGATGTTTGGGGGAAAAATCTACTGTTTGGGCTACTTTCTTCTGCAAAAAGTAATTCAGCAGCAAGAACCCAAGAGCTTGCTCATGGCATTGAAACAGAGAGGTTAGTCAAGCACAGGTTGCTCCTAATAATCAGGCCTGATAATGCACAGACAGTCTTCCTAAACATTCTGAACTTTGATCCGATCAAACAATTTTTATTCAAGTTTCAAAACTGTATTAAGTATTTGAGCTTCAATTATCCATTAACAACTTTCTGGCCAATGATCCTGAAATACAACACTCTGCATCTTCACTTTCACTCATCGCTATGCAATATACTCCTATTTTTAGTGTCATAATTATTTAAGCCATTTGGAGCAGTGTTTTTCTTTAAATATATCTATTATTCCAGAGTTTTACTAGCAAGTCACAGAAAGCCAGCCCGGTGGCTTAGGTAGAAAAAGGAGGCTTTGTTGGCCTTGGTCACTAAACATGAAAAAGAGCGCCACAGCTGAGCCCAGTCCAGCCTCACGTTTCCTCCTGCACCCCTGTCTCTGCTTCTAGCTGTGTGTCCTCTTCACCTGCATCCACGTCACCTTCCCCAGGTTCGCTCGACAGTCTACATGGTCTGGTGCTGCGACTTCTACCCTAGGATTCCAAGTCAGCTACAATAAGGGAGCCTCTCGGATTGTGCTATCAGCCTGTTGCATTGTGGGCCTGTTATGTACAAAACTGTTTCTTTTTTCTCTTAATGGATATAATTCATATACCAAATATTCACCTCTTAAACTATGCACTTTGTTGCTTTTTAAACTTACAAAGTTCTACAACCATGATCATTAATAATTTCAGAACTTTAGATCACCCTGAAAAGAAACCTTTGATAAATTAGCAGTCTTTCTCCATTCCCCTGCTTTCCTCAGGCCCCTGATCCTTCTGTCTGCATGGATTTGTCTATTCCACACCTTCATGTAAATGAAGTCATACAACATAGGATCTTTTGTGTGTGACTTCTTTAACTTAGCACGATGTGCTCATCCATGCTGTTGCATCAGTGCTTCAATTCTTTTCATGACTAAACAATATCCCATTGTATGGACAGACCACTTTTGCTCATCCATTCATCAGCTGATAAACCTTGATTTTTATATGACCATTAAAATAATATGACTATAAACATTTGTGTACAAGTTTTTCTGTGAACAAATGTTTTCATTTCTTTCAGGTATATACCAAGACATGCTGGATCACACTATGGAAATAACAGTGTTTTCCAAAGTTGCTGCACCATTCTACACTCCCATGGGCAGTAAATGAGGCCTTTAATTTTTCCGCATCTTTGCTCACATCTGCCCCTGTTGATCTTCTGAGTCCAGCAATTCTAGAGGCATCTGCATGCAGGTTGGCAGGCCTTCGATGCTCAGACAGGCAGTTTATGGCCAACTCTACCTTCGCCTTCATTTCCTGCGGGCACAGGGCCTTGCGGTTGGCCAGAAGGAGCATCAGGCACACACACAGCCTTCTAGAGTCCTGGGATATGCCAGAACTTTGTAAAAAGCTCCTTCTAGACACTTTATTCTCCAGCTACTTTTTAAAAGATTTTTGGCCACTGTGTTGTCAGCACTATTACACCCACATCAGGCAACTTCAGTGTCAAACAACTGCTGTTGATTATCTCAAAGTAAAAGGTTGTTCACACTGCGTGAACTAAGATTCAGGTAAAATAAAGTCAAGCTTTGGAGTGGAATCACCTACAGAATTTTCAGGTAGATCAAATAATGACAGTTACCTGGGGATGAGGCTTTGAAACAGCTCTAACTCCGTTCTACCCTTTCCTGTGGACGGCTAGTATTCACCAGGATAGCAGACTTGTTGGCCTTCACGGTGACCACGGGGTTTGGGAGACGAAGCTAGGCCCGGGGAAGATGAAAATGCCTCGTGCCCCACTGCTGTTACTGAGATTCAGGCATTTTTTCATAAATACTCCCCAGATGGCTATAAACTTTTAGTAATTTCTTCAAATCTAAAAAGCTTATTTACACAAACTTGCCAGTATTCATATTGCTTTCACTGAGCAGAGAATATTTGGAAGCTCTTACTCTCCCGTTCCCACTGGTGTCTCCTTCCATCTGCTGCCTTATGTATGAGAACTTGAGTTTCTATTTTCCCTCTGGATTGCCATCAAGGACATCTTAACTGCCAACCTTCTCTATTCATTATAATTCATGCCTCTCAGTTGTGATTTCAGGTCTCCTTTTAAAGAGATATCTCCTAATTCATAAAATTGTCACATTGTTCAGTGATGCATTCAGAATGACAGAACCTGAGTCAGCTACTCAGGTCCTATATAGTTACTAGGGGAAGAAAATATAATCCCCACAGTGGAATGAACTATGCCTGACAACTTCTACCTAGACCACATAATTAGAGTAAGGGAGAGTTTTCCAAAGTAGAGTAAGGTTATTCTGATTGCAGAGAATAACAAATGCTCACAGAATCATATTCAGCATCCTTAGAAAGGAATTATGATATTCTGATATTTAAAAACATGGTGAAATCAGTAGAGAGGTTACATAGTTTTTTATTTCTCCCTTTTTCACACTCCATAATTATTGTTAGAACAAGAATCAAACCCCAAACTCTATGTATGAAACATGAATGATGACTTCTCTGATCTGTAGCAACACTAAAATGTTTTGGTACGGGCTTCTGGTGGAAAGAGGAGAAAATATTAAGAAAACAAGATTTTATCATCAGGAAGTGTGCAGCATGATTATTCATGTAAATAAAAATAATAGAAGATACACTGCCAAGTGTCTAGCATATTATTTAAATTAAAATTAATCAAGCAGATTTTTATTAGAAATTCTAATAAGACTAGTCATGACTGCAGTCATGTCACTATGTTGGTTTTGAATGCTGTCATAATTTCAGCGCATAGATAATGATTATATTTTTTATTTGGTTTTTAGAAAAAGTTTTTTTTTCACCCAAGGAATGGATTTTGATGAAAACAGCTTTGAGAAATAAATATCTAAGTTAAGATTCTTACACATAATCATAAGCTAACCTTTTATATTTTAATGAAAGATTTACCTCCGTCCATTCTTCAAAATGTTACACATAGTTCAGACAATTGTGGTATTAATGAAAATATTGCAATATATCCTTGAAACTAAGTATGATCAGGGGAATATTAACAATGAAATAGAAAGGGAGAGATACCTGTGTCCTCTGTGGACTAGTCCTATTTCGAATAAGGTTTCTAGTAAGAGTCGTAAAATAATGATTTCACTTCTTTTCCTGTGTAAGAATAACTATTTCATGACTTTCAGACTGTTAGAAACTTTGTCTAACCCTAGAGCCTGTCTTTGGGGTCTCTGGAGCTGCAGCTGACAAGCGCTGACAACGATCAGGAGGCAGGAGCTGCATCATCAGCTGTGAACTACCCTCCCTTGCAGGTAGAAGGAATCAGCAGAGAAACAAGGGGCAGTTCGCTGGCTAAGTCCTTGACACCTACTTGGCTGAACAAACTTTTAGATTCATGATTCTCAGGCATAGACATGATCTTATTTGTCATGTTCCATTATTTATTTGATGCATGAATCTCTCTAAGTCATCCTCAAATATTCTTCTTCATCTTCTGAATGCATTCTAGTGGAAAACCCTCTTCCTATGACACAATCCATTCTAATTCTATATACATATTAGAAACTTGTTCATTGTATAAGCTGCAATTTGATTTCTTGAAATTTCAAATATTGCACCCATTTTGCCTTAAATAGGTGAGAAAAAATAAAAAAAACTTACCACACTACTGAGAAACTTCATATTGGGTTACAAAGAAAGCTTAAATTTAGATCCTTTTGTTCGGTTAATAAACTATACTCTTAGAATATATGTATATATATATATATACATATATATGTGTATATATATATATATATATATATATATATATATATGTAGTCCATTGAGATATATGATAGTTTCTTATCATGATGATATGAATATATGGGTTGGGTGGTAAAATAGCCCATGATATCTGATTGAAGAAATGTTTCCAAAGAATGTTTATTAATGTATTTTTATTAACTCGGAGTTTCATAGCAGAAGATTCTTTGCTTGGCCCTGTCCTAGGCAATGTTTTTACCAACAGTTTGCATTAGAATAAGGCACATATTCATCAATATGCAGGGCATGCTCTACAAAAGAGGAACCTTTACAGGTAATGACTCCAAACAACTGCAGCAATTAAATGTATAGGCTAAATATAATCATGCAATATTTTAATAGGAGTGAAAACAAACTCTTTTTAAAGTAAAATGGTGGAAGTCTATAGCTTGGAAGCATGATATGGAAAAAATGGTTTTTACTTGATTAAAAGTATATTAATATGTAATACAGGAGTTAGCAAACCAAAACCCTCTGTTTTTGTAAACACAGTTTTGTTGAAACAGAGGTCACGTATCATCTATGGCTGCTTTCCTGCTGACACAGAATTGAGTACTGCAAGAGAACTTTCGGACCATAAAGCCTCAAATACCTGACCATTTACAGAAAAATTCTGTCGACCCCCAATCTAATTCAATTTTTGCTGATACCTATAGAGGATCCACATTTAAGGAGATTATTGATTATTTCTTAGTTATATCCTTACTAACAACTTCAGCTCTGGATTCTATGTCTCGCCAGGGACATCGACTGTTGATGAGAGAGTGCTGGGAAAGGAAGAGGCCTGCAAAGACACCGTATTAAATGAAGACACTTAAATAAGCAGGAACTCATTGCCCTAGAGAAGAAAGATTCAAGGAAAACAATATAGCTGTACTTCTGGTTTCCTCTTTATAGGAAGTACTTGCTAACCTTTGGTTTGGAACAGCACCGTGTATTTACCTGAGGTCTGTAAAGGTAGGCTCCATGGGGCATCTTTGGAGGTGCCTACAGGTAGAGAAAGGCAGATGCCCGAGGCCTTTCTAACTTGCCCTGCACGCCCTCTCCTTCTACACGATCACCACTTTCTGACCATTGCCAAGGTTGCTAGAACCTCTGCTGCCCACTCTGTTGTCCACAGAGTTTCTACAGCCCTTGGGAACTAAATCTATACCAGCGTGTGGCACTTTTTCAATCTGGGAGACAACGCAGATTTTGCTGTTTTTAAAAATATTTAAAATTTTTTTACTTATTGACAGAGAGAAAGAGAGAAAAGAAGCGGGATGGGGAGAGAGACAGAGAGAGAGAAAAAAACATCAATTTGGTGTTCTGCTTATTTGTGCATGTATTGGTTGATTCTTGTACATGCCCTGTCGGGGGATCAATCCCACAACCCTGGCATATTGGGCTGACGCTCTAACCAGCTGAACCAGATTTTGCTATTTTAAATTTTAAAATTGTATTTTTCTATGTTTTGGGGTATGGACACATGCAAAACAATTACTTCTGCTAATTTCCTTCAGTAAGTGGCAGAGTTTAGATTGAATAGACAAGAACTTTTGCTTTTCACTGAGATGCAAAGTTCCCTTCTCTTTCCCCTCATGGATTATTCATGCATCATCATGTGGATGGAGTTTCTGGAAGTACTACAATGTTTATTCTCACATAGGTCTAATTCTGAGTGAAAATACTAACTGAAAAATCAGGTTGATTTTGTCTTTAATTGCTTATGTTAAAGACTGCATTCATCCATTGAATTCTGGGAAACTGGGATTTTGCTGGGGAAATTCCTGTCACAATGGCCTGACTCCCGCTTGCACCTTGCTTGTAGCTTTGATTTTTGATGTATACTTGTTTGTCAGCTCTGTCTCAAATTACAGAATGAAAACAAAATGATTTCAACAATGACACATGCAGAAAGTGACTTCTGGGAGCGTCAAATGCAGCCTAAGCCCTTCTTCCAGGTGACCCCCTCCGCCCGCTGCTGAGCAGGGCTTCTCAGGCACATTAGGCTTTTGGACAGGTTCAGATACACCTGTTCTCCCTGTTATTCTAGTAGGGGCATTTTGTCTCTTGGTAGAATGTCTAACTTTGTATTTAGGGCAAGTGATCAATTCCTAAGTTACAGCTTCCCAAAATCTATGATCCCATACCTTAACCAAAATTAATTTCCCAACGTAGCCTGTTCTGCAGTCTATGGATGGAAGCAAACCTCACTTTCATTTTTCAAGTTTTCATTAGTTTTTATTGTACTGATACAGATAAAGAAAATCAGCATTGTGGCAGCAAAGAAAGCAGTTGTAAAGAGATAACAGATGCAGGGCAGAGTTCTGTTTTGTTCTCAATTTAACATGGAACAGTTGAAAATGCAGAGCCAAATCAAAATCCACCAGGGCTTTAAGATGGTGGGGTGAGGATTGAGGTAGCGTATTGCTTTAGGCTTGTTATACCATGCATGTCCTGAATTAAACCGCAAACTGGGGAAGGTTTCTATGACATAGATAAGTCATTCACAGGAAGTTAGAAAGCTCAAAACCCAAATGAGACAGGAAGGAAAGGGCTATTGCTTAAGACTTTTATCCAGTGAAAATGTCAGGAAATAAATCTAAATTCTGGTTTCCCTCACACTTCACTATGTATCAGGACTTTTCATCTGTTCTAATGTTCAGAGGATATTGTAACAAAAAAGAGTAATGTCATTCTAAGCAGAGTATCACTAGTATTGTAGCTAAGATCGCAAACAAATAATTTGATTATTTGTTGGCATCTATCAGTCAGGAACTAACATAGTCAATCATTCAACAATTATTGAGTGATTTTTCTGTGCCAGGTATAGAGCTACATCAAAGAGAGAGAAATCTGAACAAAATGCTCCACCTCCCCCTTAAGTCTCAGTAAATTTAAAGTCTTTTTCTGTGATTAAGTTGGTGAATGAGTCAGAAGACTAAAATAACAAAGTATTTCAGTTCTCAAAAGAATCATATCTTTCTAGTTAGCCAATAAACAATAATTCAATAATTCCAGAGATTAAGCAATGCTTTCCTTGCAATTTATTTTCCGCAAGGTAAAGAAACAGGTCCAAATGCGTATAAAATGGAATGAGTACCATGGCATCACCCTTGCTATCTTACTGTGTGCAGAGGAGCGACTTGAGTATAGGAGTAAAATGCACGCAGGCATTGGAAGTACGTAAGTGAGATGAACTGCGGGAGAAAGGTCCATGGGCTCACCGAGTTTGGGGTTCACGTTACTTCCTCCATTCCCTGGGGGCTCTCGCTCCAAAACTGCAGGCTGCGAGGTGGCAAGAAGCCAGTGGGCTTGTGAGGCTGCAGGCCTGACTCCACCGTTGACTACTCAGGAGACTTAGGATGTGCAGTATCACATTGCTTGAATCTGATTTTTGGGTTTTTTAAATAGTCATGTAAATATCTACTCTACTAAGTTAAAGGCAGAATAATATATTTGTAAGAAGCTTCATTACAGTAGGAAAAAGGCAAGTGTAATATATCATGTTAATGGTGGTTATTTCTGGGTAGTAATTACAAATGAGTGATATTTTCTTCTTAGTAGTATGTGTATCTTCAAAGTTTTCTAAATTAAAACATTATTTTATAATTAGGAAAAAATTTTTAATTTGAGATAATGAATACTTATTACATTATTGATTTTATTGGATTTTTTAATGTTATTATTAAAGTTATTATGGCCCTGGCTGGTGGCTCACTGGATAAGCACCAGTCTGTGAACCCAAAGGCCACTGGTTCAATTCCCAGCCAGTGCACATAACCAGGTTGCAAGCCAGGTCTCCAGTCAGGTCCGTGGCAACCATATATTGATGTTTCTCTCCCCCTCTGCCTCCCTCCCATCCCTTCTCTCTAAAAATAATAAATGTAAAATCTTAAATTTATAAATAACATTATTAAAGTTCAGAGAATGTATTGGTTTATGCTTCATGGCCCCAATTTTAGTACTACTAATTGCAGATAAATTAAAAACATCTGTATCTATCAAACTCATCAGACCCCAGGATATAAATTCTCAAGTATGCAAACAACTGGAGGAGAGATGGAGACTTGGGCTGCATATGGATTGATCAAGAAAATCTGTAAGTGATGCTTTCATCGTTGGCCTTGATGTAGGAGCCACACAGCTCTCAGGTATAGGTGCTCCATTCTCCTGACACCCTTCCCAGGCGCCCCTCCCTACTCCGGAACCAGTCTGTCCGGAAAGGTGCCTCCTCACTGATGGGTAAGCACCACCTCTTAGGCACAGCCATCACTCAGGCATTTGCTCTGAGTGTTCAGAAATGTTTTTGGTGAAGTTTGAATGTCTCTAGATGCACATGGGAGAAAAAACACACTCATTTAGACACTAGCTAAAATCTAGTTAAACTATTATTCATCACTATTCAAAAGAGAACAACAGGGCCCTATTAGCACTGGACATAGTACAAAAAGCATTTGGAGGAGATGATAAAGTGTGAAAAACACAATCTGAGCTTTATTTTTCTTTCTGTCAACAAACTGTGACAGGATGCAATTTTGGTCAAGCTGCTTATGTTATTGTTGACGTAGTAATTCCTAAAAACTAGGGTGTTCTTGGTGGGTATCGTTTCACAGACAACACCATAATTTCTACAGGCCAGCATCTGGCATGGCACTCTGCCATTAGCGACTTGGCTGAAGAATGGCTGTAACTGATAGCTTCAATCTGAAGTCACCCAGATTATTTCAGCACAGCCAAAACAGATTTTTGTAAACTTGTTTTCTTTAGATCTTATATTTTAAGGGTCTGTTGAACTAGTCTAAGCAAAACCTTCCACTAGCTCAGTGCTGGACATCTCCCTGCCCCAAGTTCATTTCTTAGGTGAGGGGACCCCAACTCTCTAAGAATTCAACACATTTAGTGCCGCAAAAAGTCAGGGCACTTTGCTGGAGGCAGATGCTGAAACATCTTGCCAATGAAAACGGTCAATTGGCTCTGAATCAGAAAAACATTTTCTTTCCATTTAATTAATTGGTCTGGATTTTTCTTCATTGATCTTTACACAGAAAATGTTCTCACTGAGCTACTCTGATGCTGAGGGCGTGACATAAGACATTTTTATTACTTTGCCTTTGCAGCAGCATGAGGAGGGAACAGCTACTTGGGAACCTGAGGGAGGCAGTATGGGGGCTCTGGTCAACATGGAGGACGCTCCTGATAAAACGGGGACATGTTCAGTCTCGCCTTAGGTAACGATGGTGGCACCGGATGGTGTCAGGTGGCAATGAGTCGTGAGTTGCTCTTTTTAAAAGCAGCCTGCCTATCCACAGGCTGGGAGGCCACCCCCATCTACAAGGTATCCACTATGCGGCAGCAATGCTGGGCGAGGAACTCACAGCGCAGACACGAAGGGGAGTGACGTCCCTGTTTTCAGGAAGTGCACGCAGGCTGGAGAGACAACCTAGATCATCTTGGTATAACGAGGTTTCTGCTCAGGTATTCTGCCTGGTAAGTGCTGAGACGTCTCCACCGAGGTGCTGCGGGCATGGAAACCATGGATGTAGCTGCAGAGGGTTGGGAGAAGCCCACGCCCCTCACACGTCCTTACCAGCAGCCTTCACCTGCTTCCGAAGCCCGGTTTCCTTTGGGGTCTGGGCTGTCTTTCCTGGGCACTGAATGTCTTCTCCAGGTCTGCGTCCCTCCTTTCTGTACTGCATTTTTGGGGGTGGTTGCTGGTTGAAGCTGTCTTTCGTGCTCAGTGTTATTTTCGGCCTTCTTTGTGGGAGGTTGGGCCAAGTACAAGTTCCGCTGCTCCCTGATTATATTCTTTACCTCTGGAGCTTTATAACAGAAAGCCCTTAGTTCTAGGCTATAGGAAAAGAGAATGTAAGAATGGCAAATAATACGTGAAATGAAACCATTCATAATTGTTTTTAAAAAATGGGAACACTAGCAGCCGCTCCATTCCAATTACTTCTGTTATCTGCAGAACTTCTCACTGACAGCAAGAATAATCACTGTGCTCAGCAGCTTGGAAAATGCAGTTTTATTAAAAAACAAAACAAAACACAGAGTCCATTAAACCTCAAAATAACAGGAAATTTAGCCATACTTGAATATGGGGAAAAACCAGGACTAAGGAGAAACAGTGTCTGAGGTTTCCTCCAAATAGTAACATGTCCAGAGGGCTTTCCGTGTTCACCAGTATTTGCTTGTCCCTGAATCATCTTGCTGAAGCTTTTCATGGATAAAAAAGCGCAAACAGTCAGCATGTTCAAGTTCATGTAGCAACTCAGCAGCAAAAATCAAGCATGGAGTTCTGATTCTTGGTTCCCAGGCCCAGGACATATTCCTGTGTTGCTGCTCTCATTTTCCCACACTGTACCTATCAGATGGCAGCAACTTCTGAAGCTGGCATTCAAAGGGTCTTGTGTTACAGCTTTTTTTTTTTTTTTAAGATTTTATTTATTACTTCTAGAGAGAGGGGAAGGGAGAGAGGCAGAGAGGGAGAGAGACATCAATGTATGGTTGCCTTTCACCTGCCTCTAGCCACAGACCTGGCTGGAGACCTGGCTTGCAAACTGGTTATGTGCAAACTGGCTGGGAATTGAACCAGCGACCTTTGGGTTCACAGGCCAGCGCCTTATCCACTCTGCCACTAGCCAGATGTTACAACTTTTTACTGACATAAGTGCCATGGGATGCTGCCATTTCCCCAATATGGATGTCATTTCTGTTAGGAGCATCTCTCCCTACTCATCTTCTAGGAATACTTTTCTACTAAGGTTTAATATGTTGTAATCTTCAACTTTTAGATGACGAAACATTCCTTCACAAATTTATATTTTTCAGTTTTCTATGATGACAGACATAAGCCACTGCTTTCCTTTTCTGGGCTAGCTTCAATGAGTCTCTGTCAGAGAGTTTGTTTTAGTAAATATAAGAAAATTCCATTTAGCTTTTCAAAAACTGTACCTTCTTCTAGGTACTGGACTGTGTGCCATTTTTACGCTTCTCCCCTTGAATCCACCTGCTAACCTTTCTTCATCCCTCCCTACATCCATCCATCTCTTTTAGCAAGATCACCACTATGCAGTGCTTAGTACATGCAAGGTGCTCTCCTGAATGCTGTGAAAAAGACCAAGACTCAGAAACCCAGCTCTACAGCCCATAAGCTTACAGCCTGAGAGGTTGGCCAGGTCACCCCATCATTAATCATTTGCTTATTCCTCCAGTGTTGACTGAGTTGTCAAGTGCTGGGTGGGCAGTGGTGAACTCAAAGGTGCTGCCGCTGCCCATCGAAGGCTAACTGATGGAGGAGCTGAGTGGGACTGCTGGCTGAGACAGGGAGAGAGCACTATGAGACAGGCAGAAGCAACACGTCCGATGGCGACAGAAGGGCTACCTGAAAGAAGTATGTGATACCTGCAGCACAAGTGTGAATAAGCCAGGCAGTGGGAAAATAAGTGTTCCATGAAGAGGATATGTAAAAGCCCTGAAAAAAAAAAAAAAAAAAAAAGGCGGCTTGCCTTTAGGAGTCCCGAACGAAGTTTACCAGGACTGTTTCTGAACCATGGACGGGGGACTGGTGAGGAATGGGCTCCGCTAGGGAAGTTGGGTATGAATGGAAATACCTGGTGCGTTAACTGTTTATGGTGTGAGGGCCCTTTAAGCGACTTCAGGTGTTTGTTGTTGGAACTCTGTGTCCTTGGTAGAGGAATGGCTAGACCAGTGGAGTGAGCGTCACCTGGGCACTGGCTGAAGATGCAAGTTCTGGGACCCACGCAGCCCTACCAAAGCAGGAACTACGGAGAGGGGGCTCACCCAATACGTGCTTTCACAGGATGTTTGCATGCACACTCAAGTCTGAGGGCCACCACACTAAAGAGGAACAAAGTCGAAGGCAGAGAGACTCTTTATGACGTTGGGGCAATAACCTATAGAAGTAATGTAAATAATTACAAGGAGAACTAGAAGAGTCAGGTGTCACATCAGAAGTACAGACCAACTTGTGTTTGTTTAGAGCAAGCAAATCATGCTGTCACCACAGGTTTTGTTGTCTTTTTTAGGGGAAAGGCCATTTGAACTGAGCCTGCAACTAACATTTATTCTCATATGTATTCCTTTTTCTAAATATATTCCTGACTATAGATTTAAAACGTTTTTAACTGTCACCCTACCAGTGACTGCTGAGTCATCTTCCTGGTGAATGATTTACCAATGGAATTAGTCTATCATAAAACTGTGCAGAATCAATTGACTCAAACTTATGTGTAATTTTGTTAAAATTTACCTAATAAAAAATACTTTAAGTGCTCGCTTCGGCAGCACATATACTAAAATTGGAATGATACAGAGAAGATTAGCATGGCCCCTGTGCAAGGATGACATGCAAATTCGTGAAGCATTCCATATTTTAAAAAAAATTACTTTAAGAACAATTTTTGAATACTGAACCTCTTTACTTGCTTGCATATATAACCTAAACAGGAAAATTCTTTCAAAGAGAATTTTCCTTATAAAATGTCATATACATACTAATGTATATATACAATTATGTATACAGATATATCTATATATGCACACATATATAACACTGTCTTTAGCACTTACTTGATATTCATATATATTTGCTAGAGAAATTAACTTTAACATTACTTGAACATTCCATTGGGTTTGTTTGCTTTTTTCCTTCCTGACACTTCTCTCCTTCTTTCCTCCCTTCTGTCTCTTTGAGCTATAACCAAATATACTATAAAGCTATTTTCTTTTGATGAAGCACATTTGTGTGAAGGAATATTTAATATTATATACTAGTCTTTTTGTAGAGAGTCAAATGAAAACTTCACAAAGTTTGCTTTACTTCGTGTTCACATATTTTCTAGCTGGCCTGCCAAAATCAAATCTACTCTTTGCTTGTTAGTCCATTAACTTAGCACATGTTTTAATAAATATCTCTAACATTTCTTAATGCCTCATGACATGATCTGTTAAAAGGAGCATCTGCAATTTTCAATTTAGAAAAGACACTGCGGTTTCAATGGCCCAAGTAAAAGAAAGCCCTGGAACATGATTTTTGTATTTGTATCCTGCATATGTATTTCATTTCTTTTCTGCTTAATTTAAATGTTATTGCATAAATAAAGTCAGTGTAAGCCAGTCAGGAAAATCCTGCAAGGATTAATAGTAAGAAAGCCGAACAAAGAGTGAACTGGGTCAAGTCTTCTAAAAGCCAGCTGTGTGCATCTGCATGTTGTGTGCAGCATTCTTCTACGCTGGGAACTGGGAAAACACCACCGTGTCCACAGGCTGCTTGTCCTGGGAACATATTTTGTGACTGCCAAAACTAAACAGTTAGTAGTTCCCATGAGAGCATCATGATGGCTCTGAAACAGAGACAAAAACCCTGAAAATAGAGGACTGCTCTCATTGTTTGGTGGGAAATGAACTGAAAACATAAACAGAAAATGAATTGAAACCTTTGAATTTACTGATTATTAATAATGACAAAAATATTGTAGTGTGACATTTTTTATTTTGATAAACACCTTGCCAAATAACATATTTAAAGTAGTGTAAAAACAGTGTATGATAGTTGATATAGTATAAAAGGCTACATTCTGAATAAAAATAATTCTGGACAAGAGATGAAAATAGTTAAGATTCGGGATTAACAACTAATGGAGGCAGACAAAGACAGTGGCTCTCCGGTAGTTTCCAACTGGCTGACTAGGCCCAGCCTGGGACATGAGCTGACATCACCAAGTGCAGAGCCAGGAAGTAAAAAAAGTGCACCTCTAAACCACTGAAGATCACAGCACTAAGACAGTAAGTCAAAGCAGACCGATCCAAGAAGCAGAAACAAACAAGAGTCACCTAAAATGGGGAGACAAAGAAATAAACACTCAGCAGATGGAAAGGAGGAATCCCCAGGAAGAGTGCAAAATGAAATGAGGCAAGCACACTCTCAGACATGGAATTCAAAATAATAATTATAGAGAAGCTCAATGAGCTCAGCAAGTTCAAAGAAAACTACAAACAACTCCAGGGAAGCTACAAAGAACTTACTGAGAACTACACCAGCATTAAAAAGGACATAGAGACCATCAATAAGAGCCAGGAGGAAATGAAGAACACAATTTCTGGATTGAAGAACACAGTAGAAGGAATCAAAAGGAGGCTAAAGGAAGCAGAGGACTGGATCAGCGAGCTGGAGGTCAATGTAGAAAAAAATTCCCAGGCAGTACAACAAATGAAAAAAGACTAAAAAATAATAAAGAGGTTTTAAGAGAGCTGCAGGACAACATGAAACATAACAACATCCGTATCACAGGGACACCAGAAGGAGAAGAAGAGGAACAAGGGATAGAAAACCTGTTTGAAAAAGTAATGACAGAAACTTCTCTAACTTGAAGTGAGAAAAAGTCATGCAAGCTCAGGAAGCAGAGGGTCCCAAGGAAGATGAACCCAAACAGGCCCACTCCAAGACACATCATCATGAAAATGGCAAATTTCAGAGACAAGGAGAGAATCCTAAAAACAGCAAGAGAGAAATAGCTAATAACATACAAGGTGGCTCCCTCCCATAAGGTTATCAGCTGATTTCTCAACAGAAACACAACAGGCCAGAAGGGAATGGCAAAAAATACTGCAAGCAATGAAAACCAAAGGCCTGCAACCAAGAATACTCTACCCAGCAAGGCTGTCATTCAAAATGGAAGGTGAAATAAGGAGTTTCCCAGACAAAAGAAGTCTAAAAGAATACATCTCCACCAAACCAGCATTGCAAGAGATGCTAGAGGGTCTGCTTTAAGAAGACAAAGAAACAGAGAGACAGACAGAAACACAGGTACAAAGGGAAAAACAGATAATGAATAAGTACCTATCAATAATAACTTTAAAGGTAAATGGATTAAATGCACCAATCAAAAGACAGGGTAGATGAATGGATAAGAACGAACTTTAACTTCTAAATACTTTAAAATGATCTTGTTATAAATAGATTTTACTAAATAAGGTATAATTTTGTATATTACTTGTACCTGCATTACTGCAAGTTAAGTTTTCTTAGATTAGAATTATTTCACAATATGGGAAAATCATGTTACTTGCAATAACTCAGAAAAATCTAATATAATTAAGGAAGAAGAAAAAAGAAAATGTGGCTGTGTATCACATAGAATACATGCTGTCTTTCTTATTCACTGTTACAAAATGTCTGCTTATTTGTGGGTGTATAATATATAGATTTTGTTAGCAATTTATGTTTTAAATAGCAACCAACTGGTCATTGGTGTGATGTGAAATCAGTCAATCTTTAGGTTAGAAAAGATGCTGAGAATGAAGACCAACTGGATGGAAGTTGCAAACTACTAAACTACATGATTCACGTACATAGGCAATATATATTCTCATATTAGCATGTAAATTAGATGACATTCCTTTCAAATAGATCATGGAAATACACATTTCCAGTTATGAAGGCCCCCAAACTAGGGATGATTGGGAAAAGGAATTAATGCTATAGTAAACTTTATTATTGAAATGTGAACATACCTAATTTCTACCTCAACATTTCAGGGGTTAGTTTAGGACCACATAGGAAGTCAACCACAAGTTCAAAAAATAGCTAAAATACTATTCTACAAAATTATTTAAATTCTAGGAATTTTTCTTTTCTTCAACTTAGTGGACATAATTTCTACTCTGGGAACCAGTTGAGCACTGCAGGTGCCATTATTTCTGAAGGTTTCAACTTGTAAAATATATCAAGCTACAAACAGAAAATATTGAAAGAAGACAGACCTATGCACAGCCAAAAAAAATCAATATACTATTTAAGATGAAAAACTCCAAAAAAGAATTAAGTTCCAGTAGCTTAAGATAAAGTTGAGTTGTTTTATTGGAGGGGGTAGGATCTGACTCAAAAACCAAATTCATTTTTTACTATGGGTTGGGCGCTGTCTCTAGGACAACTTTCACAAAAGTTCTGCAATATACCATTTCTGTGATATGTTTCACAAAAATAACATTCCAGAGTAAAATAAATATTAAAGAAGAAAAAACACTGCTTACTTTGCTACAATATATCCAAAAAACTATCATTTAACATGTAATAATTATATAAGCTATTGGTGTATTTTAATTTTTTTTGTATTAACTCTTCAAAATCCAGTATGTACTTTAAATAAGTGTAAAAATATGTATGTGCATAAATGTATTTTTGCATGTGTTTGGTATTACTGCAATTCATATTACTTAAAAGAGTAATTCTTTAAACAAAGGAATTAAAGTAGGCACTTTGAAATAATGAAAAGAAAACTTTCTATGAATATGATTTGAGAAGCTGACAGAAGGCAGTAATTAAGTGGTGAATTGTCTGGGCGTAAAAGGAAAAAAAAGTACACATTGGAGGTTACATAACAGACAGGGGGATGTCAAGAAGAATAAAGGAAATGGAGAAGCCAAAGAACTTATGTACATGACACGTGGACATGAGCTAAGGGGGGATTGCTGGAGGAAATGGGGTACTGGTGGAGGGGGGCAAAGGGGCGGAAATTGGGACAATTGTAACAGCAAAATAAATAACATTTATTAAAAAGAAAAAGAATATAGTTAAGATTCTCCTACCACCTCAAGGACATCATAATGAAGAATAACATGGCTGGAAAGCCATCTAACTGCCAGTTGATGTGTCAAGAATGGTGGTGGCCTCAAGGAACACTGGTCTAGACAGTGACTGCATCATTGCAAGTCAGATGTTGGACAGTAGTTACTTAACTCAGCACAATAAAACAGGAGTATGAGCTGGGGAAACTGTCTTACAAAAAAAGACCTGAAGATGAGAACAAAGAATGAAGCTAATGTGTAAATGTGAATCATCAAATGAAAGAATTATGGCGCTGATTAAGTAGCGCGACTGCAGACATCTGGATCCGGAAGTCATGTCATTCACTTATTTCTTTAATGCTCTTTAGTGTCTTGGAGTGCTTTCTACTGCATAAGCATCTATAGGCGATGTAACATCCTGAGACCATTTCTGTGATTTAATCTTACTGCACTGGACACTAGCAGGTCTCTAAAATTACTCAGTGAGCTGCATGGCATGCAAACCAAGTGTCTTTCTTTTTCATTAGTATCACGGAGAATGGCTCCAAGTTGCTCTTTCAAATGACCTCTGCTTCCAATGAGTTCTAGAAAAATATTAAATGATCACAATTTCTTTGAACTGACATTTTAAAAATACCTTTGGTTTTTATTAATTCTACTTTTAACTAGATAGGTTTTCTTTATGCTCTGTATTTGGTAAGTTATAACTTTATTAGGAAAATGATATACTATCTAAATGTCCATGAATCATAGCTGGTAATTATAAACTAGTCTACTCTATATTAGAGCATCATGTTGAAATTAAAAATTACTGGCTTTTGGATTTGTCTCTTCAATAATGACTTTATGATGCATTAAATTTTACAATACAGTTTAGTTTGAATGTAGGTAATTGTTAATTGATTAAACCACTCTCTTTGTATAAAATACTCACTTCAGGAAAAAGCAGGAGATAGCAAACCTGTTTCTTTGAAACTCCCATGAGCCCAGCATGTCTGCTATGCATCCATGTGGGAAACCCCTGAAATTGCATCCGTGCGCATCACAACCCAAGTATATAGCTGTCAGCCCTTCACCTCTGAAAGAAGGACGCTAGGAATTCAAATTGGTTAATTCAATGCTCAATCTCACTTTTATTATGGTATCAGTGGCAAGCAATTCTGAACACATTTGGAGCTATTTTGCTATTTGTCAGTTTATCTTGCCTCAAACTATACTTAATTTAACAATCAAGTTTATCTCATTGCATTTTTAAAGCCAACATTTGGTACATAAATTATAAAAAGCAATAGAATTATCAACTGGCCAGTCTTGTCAACTAAAATTCTTCTTTGAGAATGACACTATTCTTTTTAGAGACCATACGTAAGATAAGGCATTTGAATGGTTTTATTATTTTCCCAGTTCCAATCTTGGTCAGAAGTACCTGGATCTGCCTTCTGTTTCATTTGCAATGCATCGCCATTGAGCTATGGCGAGGGCCTGGATTAGCCTCAGATAAGGCAGATGGAATTTTTAAAAAGTTTACAGCATTTGTTTATGGTAGTAAAGCATGGTTGCAATTTCCAGACTGGAATTACAAGCTAGGAGCTCTAGCCACAGCCCATCTGGTCACTAAGCTGCCCCTTGCTGAGCTGCGTGGCTGGGCCACACATGGCAGCTCTCCGTGCAGAGAAAGGCCCTGCATTGGTGGGTGATGATAAAAGGGAGTGGAGGGGGAAGATCAGGTTGGGGAGACTGAGATTGGGCTACTTTTGACGTCATGCGACATGCAAACTCTAAAGAGTCTGCTGGCCTGGCAGACCAGCTATTTGTTCACCAACAAGTTAATGGAGTTCAGCACACTCTCCAGGACACAGGCCGCAGAGAAGAGTGTGCCTGCCAAGTGCCTGCAAAGGGTGCTGCAGCCTTGGCCTCGATCAACAGGCCGCACAGGAAAGCCCCCAGGAAAGCCACCTGCGGGTCCCAGACACGGAGGGTTGGCTCTGCTGGGACTGCGGTCCCTTGCAAGGGGTAGGAGTGGGTGGAGCTCAGGGAGGGGTATCATTCACAAAGCCAACCCGGACTTCTGCCATGATCTCGCACTAGCGGGCTGTAAATGTGGGCAATGCTTTCTCCTTGCGCCCTCCCCTGTATGCGATATCCACAAAAATTAGTTTGCACTTATCCTTTTCCGAACATTTATCTCACGAGCACTGTACGTGAAGTAAAATGCCAGGCCTGGGGAACACCCTTAGCCATGCTCTGTCCCAAGTGTCTCACAATCTACTGGCAGAACGGTGATTTGCAACCCGTGTGCTACAAGAATTTTTAAAACTTTCAATATTTGATAATCCCTTAGATTCTCAAATTGAAAAGTGACAAGAGCCAACACAATAGCCATCCAGCATGAGTCAAAATTATACCTATTTTTGTCAGGCAAAAAAATATATTTTTTGGTGCGCCACAGAATTATAGTAATTTGTTTACGTGTTCCACGAGATGAAGGTTGAAAATCGCTGGAGGAGAGGGAGTAAGTGCTTAAAAAGACAATCAGCCCATACAAAGAAAACGCAGTGAATTGTACTGACTGCAACCTGACATGCCTTGGCAACCCTGACGACAGCCCACGATCAAAACCCTGTGTTTTGTTTCAGTTCCTTGTCAACGATGATCCAGATGAGGTTTCAGTGGCTCCAGGTCAGTGAGGTGAGTGTCACTGATCTTTCTAGGAAGAAATCCCTTGACTAGTTTTATTTTTCATTTTAATATCTAAGAGCTTGTAGAAGAGAGTTGAAATACGTGATAACCACGAAGAGAAGGCTACATCACAAGATGAGCAAAGACGTTGCACCCCTAATTATAGAGGGGTGCTGCCCCCTGCTCTGCAAGCGGCTGGGAGCAGGGAGGACGATGTCCCAGGGGAAGGGATGGGCAGGAGGAGCGCAGGGGAGTGGCAGGGCAGTCTCTCCCCTGTCAGGGGAGCGCAACTTCGCCGCGGGAGAAAGGTCCCCAGACGCTCAGCAAAGGGGCTGCACCCCCTTGCACCTTCTCCCACAGGAGAACCTCAGTGGCCTGCAGGACTGTCCCAGCCACTAGGCTGCGGTCTCCTCATCTGCGAGCCACGGCCAGGGTCAGGCCACAGGTCTGCCTGGCCAGGCAGTTCCGCAGACGCTGCCAACGTGTGTCGCCTGGGAGGGACAATGGCTCAGCAGTGAGGGCATGTGCATCACACACCAGGCTCTGAGCAAAACAGTTCACTTTCTGGATTTGAAATGTCATGAGAAGTAGGATGTTAAAACCTCTAATGATTTCAGTAGTGATGGACAAGGAGAAACAATGGAGTGAAACTTAATCTTTTGAAATGTTCCCCCTACAGAGTCTCTGACCAAGTGCCCCAGAGGCTGGGAACAGCCAGCGGAACACAGGCTTCTTTGTGCTGCCTCTGCTAAGCCGTGGCCGTGGCCGTGAACGCTGGCAGACTGGGGGCTGAGCAGAGAGACGTGTCCACCGTGCTGTGAGACACACGAAGAAGCTGGCTACTCACACTATAAAGTGCTGTACCTCACATCACATAGTCCTTAACACCACCCACTCCACCACACAGGAGGCACGTATTCATGCGTGGACAGATGAGGGCACAGCCTGAATTCCCAGGGCTTGTAAGGGGAGCAGTGGTAGAAGAAACTACCTCATGACCCATCATCCAGCCTCTGCTTGGTCCGCCACTCCCATCCTGCCACCCGCCCCTGTCCATTACTATGCATGTCACAAAACAGCTATTTTGTGGGGCCTGTGTTGTCATCAAGAATAGGAGCTGAAGGCAAAGTTCACGAGGATGCTATAGGGATTAAAACTACCCTTCACCTGCCAGACAAATGTCACAGTCTGCCCGACGAAATGGCACCTTTTCTTTGGGGAACAATGTAATTCATCATGATGCGGTCATGGCTAGGCACCACTCATGCTTACTGCATAAAAGGAAGATTTTCATGTCAGCCACATATAAAGTTACGTAAGGATTATTCTTTAACGTATTTCAATTTATCTTACGTGAACTCATGTTCTTACGATTTTAAAAACAATGCCATCCAATAAATGAGTATACAGAGTAGTTCCCTCCATCAGCAGACTTGGAGATAGAAGACAGAAAAATCTCTAAGGGGTTCACTTGTAGGCCTCTCTAGCACAGTGCCTAGAGCCCTTGTGATGAATACTGTTTCCTTAAAGGTAGAGGGACAGTGGGAATGCAAGCACATACCTCACAGTAATTGTCACTGGGGCACACAGGGGAGTTTTAGCCAGACTGCCCGGCTTACCTCTCAGCCCTAAGGCCAGCGGTGTGCCCTTAGGAAAGACTGAGCGAGCTCTCTTCCCCCACAGCCTGAAAATTGAACCCACCTCTCAACGTCGTGGTGAGGATAAAATGACAGGATGAAGTGAGGTGCTTGAGTGATTAGAAATGACAGGCATCAATAAATGTTTGCCATCACTTATTGTACGAAACATTTACCCTCACGTTCACTAAGCCCCAAGGCAATGCCTCGTACTACACTACCACTAAAAATACAGAGACAAGTAACAGCTGGGCTGCTCCAAAAGATCGTATTTTGCCTGTATTTTCCCAACCCCATTTCTGAAGAAGAGAAGAAAAAAGGGATTAACATGCACTTTAGGGAATCATATACGTTCCCATTACTATTCCATTTTCACTGCTTTCTAACTCAGCCTCTAAAGCAAATTGAAACCCCAGGCCGCCTCCAATCTTTTGATCAACTCGGAGTTTAATCCTTTCCATTTTATCTGGATTTGGGCTAAGAATGGACTGTTGAATTATAGAAGACAACTCAATCTTCACATGAATATATTTGAATTTTTTCTTTTCTTTTTTTTTTTAATTTTAGGGGATCCTCATGTCCAAACACCTTTCTGGATTTTATGAGGATAAAGAATGATACTCAAAATTTAAAACAGCCTATCAAACATGATGTGGGGTAAGCAAAAGCTTCGTGAGCAGAAACAAACTACCATGCTTTTGTGTTCAGGGTAAATCACTGCCATTATCTTCTCACAAGAACCTCACATTTGACCGTGAGGAAATAAAGTGCCCAAGGAAATATTTTCCTGACTCGAGCCTTCCTATAAATAAATACGTTGCCCTCTTCCTGTCCTCCTCCACCGGAGTTAAACAATGACCACTTAGAAAGGAAATGATGTCAACACTATTGATAAAAATCAGACTGCGCTGGAGGAAACAGTGATACACAGGAGAAAAACACAGCTTTCTAGCTTTTGTAGTTAGCTTGTGAAGAGCAGTCAAATATGAATTTAAAGCATACACTGGTTTATACATATGCTGATTTGAGTTTATGATTATTTTCACAGTTTTAATATATGTATCTTTCGTCAAAGACAAGTAAGAAATTGAAAGGAAAAAGTAAAGTGGATACTGTCTTTGGCAAGTAGAATTTATAGCTTTCAATCTGTGTAACTTTTTTCATTCCATCTTAGAATCCGACTGGCATTCCAACACTTTTCATAGCTACATATTCTGGGAAAGGCTCTTTCAGCAGCGTTTACAGCATGATTGTGGAAAACACCCTGAAGGCTATTTATCAATTTAATGATAGTGAATAATGCTTGGCAGAACACTCGGCCTATGGATAAGAGAGAGCCTATGTAACACAGGGAGAAAGATCCTGCACTTCCGGCAAATTTGCAGTGTTGCACACAGTCTGATTGTTGCAAATTGATCTTATTCTCAAGGCAGTGATTTCTCCCAACATGCTCTAGTTCTTGCTGAACGTGCACATACCTAGATGACTGTTTTGCCAGTTCACAGAGCCAAAAAGTTTAATTCTCCTTTAGCCTTTCAAAGTCATGTCTTCTTCTTCTCCATGAAGTGCTCTTGCGTGAACTACTTAGAAGAATAAACTATTATGACAACATGAAACTAGAGAATTAAAGATTTTAGCTTTAGTCATAGCTGATAGGCTTCAGTGACTAATGCACATGGAAAGCTGTTATTTCCAGGAACTGGAATGCATGACCTACAAAGAGACTGACAGGCAATTTACCCTGTGCCCCCGGGTCTACAAGCAATGGAGATGGCATCTGAGCCATTGCATTCCAGACTGGGACAGTCCGGTAACATAAAGAATTATTGATCAGTAGGTAAAGAAATAACCAACTTTTCTAACAAAAGGGAGAGAGAGAAAGCAAGCGATACGTAAGGAAATACAAGACATTAATAAGACTGTTTCTAGGAAGGAGAAATGGGGACAAAAGTAGAGATAGACATAATAAATGAATCAATAAAGAAAAGCCAGTGGAGATGGTGCACCTTTACGAGTTCCAGGATAGACTGTTTTCAATAGCCACACTAAGGGTTCTTCCAGTTAAGGACTGTTTTTCTTTTGAACCTAGGTTTCTGTACAACAAAATATTATTCAGTAAGCTTCCAGGGATAATGTTTCCATTTAACACATAAGATTTTTCCTATGCAAGGAGCTAAGGGCGACTTCTGGAGTTCTTTGGGAAAGTTACACCAGCTAAGCGCATGGCTCAAAACTCGAGAGATGCCTCTGTAGCTGGACCAAGTGCAAGCAGAAACCTTCTTTGTTGCTTTACCCACAGGGTCAAACATCAGAGGGGCTTTCCCATGGGCTTGCAAAGTTCAGTATTCACTTTGATCAGGAAGATACCTGGGTATTAGCTCGGGACATTTCAAGCTTTTGGAGCAGAACTAGAGTCAAAGATCCCATTTCTTTGGAGAAATGAAGTTAACAGATGCCCCACAAAGCAAACTGTCGATGGGAGGTATGAGGAACAACGGGAAAAATTATATCCATACATACAACTGTGTTTCTCTTACCAAAAGCTATCAAAACAGTATTAGGGAAGACAAAGGAAATTGATTTTCATAACAAGTAGAATTTTTTTTAAAGATTTCATTATTTTTAGAAAGAGGGGAAGGGAGAGAGGCAGAGAGGGAGAGAGACACATCAATGTATGGTTGCTTTTCACCTGCCTCACAAGTAGAATTTAAACAATTTCCAGTAATACAATTTTTCTGGTTACCAAGAGAGCCTTTGTATTTGAGTTTTGTTAGACTATGGACTCTGTAGTTAAGAAAGAAAACTTCAGTAAACTCTTCAAAACTTCAGTATGCTGTTCAAGTCATTTTAAAATAAAGTCTATGATAAAAATCTCAGGACCTTTTAAGCAGTAAGTTGGTGCCAAAAATTCTGGAAAAGAATAGTTTTGGAATAGCAGAAACATGGAGAACTTATGAAAGAAAGCACTTTAGTATGTATTAGCTTTTAGGTCTGTTGGTCATTTTTAAAGGACAGGGATCTCTCAGAAGATTAGAGAAACTGGAGAAAACAGACACTTTACCAGGAAGAGACCCTGTGGGAAGTCTGAGTAAATCTGGAGAGGACTATCACCTCTTGAAAATAAATACACACACACACACAAAGATGGGTATTTCTCTTCTTCCTGAGGTTACCTGGAGCAGGGAGCTGTAAAAATGTGCAAGGCCAAGATGGCAGAACTAAGAGCTAATCAAAAGTCCCAAGAAGGCAACTTAATGCCTTTGATTCGTGGGACTGACAAACTTCCCAAATAAATTTAGACAAAGTTCCTATGAATGCTATTCCCAGCAAGGTTGTTCTAGAGCACCAAAGTACTAACAGAGGGAGTCCAAAACGTGTCTCTGATAAATTTAGGAAAATGCCTTGAATGAGTTTGAACAAGATTTGTATTTGCAATGGTTGGTAAGAAATAAAATGTATTAAAATGTTTTATTTTTCTGAAATTTGTTCTCAGCATGATCATTTTATAATATAAAAGATATATGAGTAAATGCTTAACATGTTCACTGCTGTGTTATGCCATTTTAATAAAGATATTGGGTCAGCAGGGAAGAAAGAGAAATAACTAAAAATTTAAGGCTGTGACTAGAGGCACAAACACAAATGCAGTTCAGACTTTTATCTGGTAGCAGCCTGCAGAAGTTATGTGAAAATTTGCTTAGCCTAATGAGCTCCAGGAAAGAATAATAAGATATTATTCTGGGCAAGTTTAAGAAATGGTAGTTGTAGCTCTCACGTATCTGAAGTACGAGGTATTTTACAAAAGTACGAATTTCACATTTGGTCATTTCAAGTATTTCATCAAGCTGTAACTTCAACTCCAGGGTTTACTTCTTTCTTTTTCTTTTTTTTAAAGAATTATTCCTGAAATCAAGGGCTGCCAACCTTTCTGGAACCATCCAATTTGCTTAGGACACATCACGTACAAGGCAACCTCACTCTTCAGGGCCACTTTTCTTCCTAGACCATTTTACTGCTGTTATTAGCAACCGCCCAGCTTCCCTGCGAGGCTTACTGTCCATGGTCGCACTTTAGTTCTGAAAAATGTTAAACCACAGGAAACTAAAAGCCTCTCCTAATTTAAAATATAGGCCACATTTGGGATAGGTATTGTCTCTTTCTTCTCACTTAGCAAAGTGCATAACCGAAGAGATCACAGGGAAGTGAAGGAAGGCAATCTACGTCATTGCCATCACGTAAAGGGTAGAAAAGCTGCATCCTTATAAATTTCTCAACCATTTGCTTGGATTCAGTTTGACAGACTGTGAATCAAAAAACAAAACTATCACATGAAGAGCAACTACTTAAATGTTCAACCTGGTAAAATCTAATTAAATAAAGAGAAGAAATTTTAAACAAAAATTTGTTTTTTGGTAGCTGTATTTCATTTGAAATATGCAAACTTCTGAAGAAAGCAAGTTGAATTACTTTGGTTTCCTGTATTATGAAAGTTTATACAACTGGAAGTATCTTAAAAAAATAAAAATTGCAAGTACAAAATTTGTTATATGTAAATTTTTATTAATAATAGCATTAAACTCCAAATTTTTCCACAGTTACAAATATAATAAGCACCAAAATGCCCAGAAAATCATAATGCTTTTATTAATTTACTGTCTGTCCCTAACATTTAGGGGGTACTCATAATAATTTGGTAATATTTTCTTTAGAGAGATTAGGAAGACAAGTTCGTCTTTGTTTTATCCTAGATGAGCACTTTTCAATAGTTGAGATAGTTAGTACCACATGTTGCTATGAACAATGTTACACAGGACTGTCACACGAAGGAGGAAATCACCCACAGTTTCCCTACAGGTGACATCTTTCTGGCTGCCATTGATTAAGTAGTGACTTCCATGGAATATGAAATGAAGTATTTAATGGCACAGTAACCTGAAATCACCACTCCAACATAAGGTCTTGCCCGCTGTTTCTGTGAGATGAATGTAAACCAAAAAATGAGTCAGATGATTCATTTACTAAACATTCTTTCCACTTTGCACTAACAATGTGCTCGATTCCAGAAGGTCATTATTAGCCACTAGTCTTTAATTTCCTTCTTTCTTTTCTTTTTTTGCCTGCTATTCATTCGAAGAACAGTGAACAGGAAAAGTATTTAATTGCTCAGTGTTCTCAGTGACAATTTCCCTGTTTTGGTGTATTCCCCTCAAAATCTCTGTCATTTTATTTCTGCACTACCTCAGACATTAGGCATCTCAACATAAACAGACAACATAATGTGGGGACCAACCACAACCAATCAGACCAGACACTGAACCCACCGGAATGGGAACAGGGCAGGTGACCTCACCTCTTCACAGTTCCGTTTCCATGCGGGTTTGACTTATTTCAAAGGGACTAAAATACGAACGTGTACATATGTATCATGCTTGCCACACAGCAAGGATGCAGTGAGTGAATGGACGGACTTTCGTGATTTGTTTTTGTGTACATTATAAAGTCTTGCAAGGGGCATTGATCTACCCACCTCCACCATTTATGATGTGGAAGTGAAGCTGGTTTAGTGCAAGTCTGCAGGTACTGTATGGTTCTTTTCAAGTTTCTCCTGCATAAACGCAATGCGTCATAGTCTTCAGCAGATCAAAATACTGACCCAGATCTCCTTCCTTCCTTCCTTCCTTCCTTCCTTCCTTCCTTCCTTCCTTCCTTCCTTCCTTCCTCCCTCCCTCCCTTCCTTCTTTCCTTCCTCCCTCCCTCCCTTCCTCCCTCCTCCCTCTATTTCTTTTTCTCTTTTTCTGAGAATGGAGGGAAGTGAATGAAGAAAAGGGACCTAAGAACTTTCTATAATTAAGAAGCCAGTTAAAAACACAATAAACATTTTTTAGTCACAAAAAAGGAAGTGTCAAACTCTGGATTTATAACAAGGAAAAGGACTGCTGCTCTCAGACTATTTCCCCCATTGGTTGCTGGGGGCAACATCACGTCAAAGACAAAGAGAAAGTCCGTGGGTCACAGGCTGGCTGTCCTTGCCTGAGTGTTCTTCAAGGTGAGCCGTTTGTTTACAAACACGCTGGGTTCGCTGGGTTCGCCTTGACAAAGGCTGACAGAGACCCAAACCCTTCAAGGCTCTCCACTGTGTGTGAAACCATTTTACTGAAGAGCTGCTGTCAATTCTCAGACAAAGCAGAGAAGGGGGAGGAGCTCCAGAGACTAAGGCTGGGCTGTGGGGGAGGCTTAACCCTTTGGACATGTATTTCTAGACCCTCAAGATTGGAATTTGTTACTAGGCTACAATCTGATCTGGAAGACACTGAACTTCAATGTTAGCATCTTTGTTGCTCTGAGGTCCTGCAGTTGGGCAGGAGGGGCCCTGTCATTCCAGATGTCTGTGTGGAAATAAAGGCCAGCTCTGAAGTGCCTGCCTGTCTCATGACTGTTGCTGCCGCTTACGCACACAACAATGGTCCAAGATCCTCGTACAACACTGAGGATCAACACTGAGATGTCATAGTATTTCCTTCCCTCAGGCTCCTCCAACTCTGGAGTGAAGAGTGAGTGGGGTGCTCACCGGAGCACGCACACACACACACCAGAAAGCACTTAACCCCACCTTCCGGTCTCACCGTTGCTGCTCAACTATGTAGTCTGTCAACTACGCACGAGACTCCACACAGGGCTCCTGGAAGGAACCCCACAGAGGTGGCTTCTGCACTGCAGGGGCAGCTGTGCAGCAGGTGAGTCTTGGTGGGTCAGGAGCTCAGAGGATGAGCCCGCCAGTGGTTGCTCACCCGCTCCTACCCCGCTGCATCTCTGCTATTCCCAGAGGCATTTCTCATGTCTGCACAGAGATCAGGAGAGCTGCGGACTGCCACTCTTTAAGAGCAGGACAGGCATGCAGGGCAGGCCCTAGTAGGGATGGACACTAAATCTGTGGCCCTATATAAAACTGGAAGCAGCCTTGAGAGATGTATTTCAGGAAAAAGATAAAAATTAAACATTTCCTCTGAGGCCTGCAGTTGTTCAATTCCTCTGATTAAAGAATTGCTCTCACGCCCTGGCTGGTAGCACAGTGGATAAGGTGCCGGCCTGTGAACCCAAAGGTCATAGGTTCGATTCTCCAGCCAGGGCACATAACCAGGTTGCAAGCCAGGTCTCCAGTCAGGTCTGTGGCTGGAGGCAGGTGAAAGGCAACCATACATTGATGTCTCTCTCCCTCTCTGCCTCCCTCCCTTTCTCTCTTTCTAAAATAATGAAATAAAAACTTTTTAAAAAAGAAAATAAATAATAAAGAATTGCTCTCTAATGCATGCATCCATGAAATAAATGCTGTTGAGCATGTATTAAACGTCACTCATGGCTCTGGACACTGGAGTACAGGACAAGGTCCTGTACTGATGCAGCAAACTCAAGTCTAAATGACTGAGCATAAGGAGTCTGAACGGCTAAGCCAGTAATGTGTTACTGGGAGTGAGCATATCAGCTCTATTCTCTAGGGACCATTTTGGAATTGATGCAGAAAATTGAAGAATCATGTTTTAATTCAATCATCTCTTGCATATAAGGTGTGTGTGCTTTTATGTGAAAAAAAGAGATAGGCTGTCTAGAGATAATTTCATCTTTACTCGTCATTTTTATCTGACAAGAGCCAAGCACAATAGAAAAGATTGAATTTGGACATGAGGATAAATAAAGCAGAATATTGAAGATGACCAAGCTAAAGAAGTTTCTGAAATTCATCAATATTTTTGAAAGGCAACACAAAACTCTTAATAACCAGCCAGACACCAATTGCCTTCTTTGCTACCTCTCACATCTACCACTAGCAATCCCCTACTTCAGGAATTAGAAGACTAAATTATTGATATGCTAAGATGTGGTTAGAATAAATAGACAGTCTACATATATCTCAGATTTGTTCTCTTGTAGTGAAAAGTGAAAACCCAGCAGAAAGCCTTACTACTTTAAATATCATACATTTAAGAGTTCATTTAACCTTCCTACGGTCTTCCCTTCACTCCCATACATCACACTTATGCATGAAATGAAGAAAAATCACCTTCATGTTTTTCCTTGTAGAACTAATTTTTTTCCAATTACTCAAAAATGAACATTTTTTCTGTAGTAAGATTATAAATTAAATACTTAGCTAAGGAAGCACATTTGAGTAAAGATAGCTACTGAATGATACAGAACACACTTTACTGACTGCTTTAGAACATAAACAATGCACTTAAGCCACTGAAATTTTAGAAGGAACATTCATCTTCCTTTTACATTTCCACGCATTTTGGTATTTCATCATAGTGTGGTTTCAATTGGGATTCGCTGCTGTTGTTGTTACCAGATATTTACATCTTGAGTCTTGAAAGTATTCATTATCAAGATTTTAAGTTTTCTAAGACTGGAACCATGATGTCTACTTCCTTTGTAGTCACCACAGCACGTGACACCTAGTACGCAGCAAGTCCATGCTTATTGAGTGAGTTAAAGTCACTCACTTTACGCAGTAAATGTGGTGAAGCCCATCTGAAGACAGGACAATAACCGGATCTAAGAAACAGAGAGTCTCTTCTAAGCTAAGACTCCCTGGGTCACGTTCTTTAAGCTCTGTCATTTTAGCCAAGTATATTTACCGAAATCCCATAAACGTAATCAAAGATATCACATGAGCCTTACGAAATCCAGTCGGTGTTCTAGTAATCAGTTTTTTACGACATAGACAACGTGTGGTGTGTAAATTTTCCAGCTACTCCCTCTGGAACTGGAGGTTTAGGTGAGCAAGTACAAAAGGAAATCAAGCATCACTGTAGAAATTCAGACTATGATAGCTAATGAATAATTTATGAGAATAAAAAGAGAATATGAATCATCCTTTTGTTCCAGAGAAAATGCCTTGGAGAGGTTATGAATAAAGGATGCACATGATAGCAGAAAAATTCAAAAAGCAGAAAATTTCAGTAACAATGAATATGTTTTATGTTGGCTTGTCATTTTTCTGCAGATGTTACTTTGAGAGACTGGACTTCTGCTGCATCTTAGCATATAACACATGTCTTTGTCCAACCATCAGAGTCTGCTTAGGGAAGGCCAGCTGGAAACGGCTTCTGGAGACAGATCTTTGTTTTCCTAAGATGAACGTAATTGTTTTTACTTTTGTTAAGGTACAGGAAAGATCTTTATAAGTCAACCCACTACAGTAAAATGATGGCATCCATCTAGCTCAGTGTTCTCCAGGGGTGCGGCAGAAACAGCAGTTATGTTGACATGCTGTCACCTCTGCCTGCGCCTGACACTGGTTTCAGCTTGTACCCCACTGAGTTTATATTTGGATCAGAGTAAATTCAAAGTCATAGATAATAATTAGTGCCTTCCATATATACTACATATATATATACATACAAATATTATAAATGTGTTTCATCATTTCAATGGAACAAATTGTTATCACAGAAATTTCTACTTCTTATAAGGCAATTGGATATTGATTTAGAAAATGCAGTAAGTCAAATAATTGGTAAGAAACACTTATGCTCAGAAAGGAAATAACAAATGCACGGTCTTATACTCCTCTGTGGAGTTCTGAACAATGGCAGTGACACTGAGAGTCGTGGTCATATCCTCTGCTGCTGCAACTACTAAACTTCTAGTGCTACTAGTGTAATGAATGGAACAAAACAACAACAAGAATAAAAACAGATGAACAACCAAAGGAAAACAGTCAAGTTTTCATTCAAAATAATGGGCTTGAATCTCCACCTTTCTGTTTATGAACTACTGACTTGTGGGCAGGGCCTTTCATATCACTTTTCCCATTTTTATGGAAGAGAGACAGGGTACTAACCATTACCCTTTGTAGCATAAAAGAAATTTTGTTTATATCGCTAACAAGAAAAGTGATTGGTATGTATCTGTATCACATTATTCATCAGTTGTTATATGCACTTAATAGAATATGTGAACTTCACAATGTGAAATATTAGTTTTACTTGCTCTTTCTAGCCCAACATAACCTCCTAACACTCCCTGACTCCGCTCCAGCAGTCCACAGCACATGGCCACAGTAGAAGGGAACTAGAGAGAGAGGCACGTCCTCACACTCCCTGACTCCGCTCCAGCAGTCCACAGCGCATGGCCACAGTAGAAGGGAACTACAGAGAGAGAGGCACGTTCTGTCATTCAGAAACAGTGGTGCTTCTGACTTCCTTCTGGTTAGGTTAAATGTGTATCTCTTTAGTATTCCTTCTCATCCCAAAATGTCTGTTCATTTGTCTAAAGGCTTCTGTGAAAAACTATATGTAACATTTCTTTTTTTTATGTATAGAGTGCTCTTCTCTTCATGTGTTATCTCACACGGTGCTCACTACAAGTCTGGCAGACAGGGGTGCACTGGTACGGATTAAATTGTGTCTCCCTCAAACAAAAACAGGCCGAAGTCCTAACCACTAGTACCTAAAATATGACCTTACTTAGAACTGGTGCAGGTGCAGATATTACCAGTTAAGATGAACACATACTAAAGCAGAGCAGGTCCTTAATGTGGCATGACTGGTGTCCTAATGAGAAGACAGCCTGTGAAGATGGAGCACATAGGGAGGGTACCACATGATGTCCAAGACAACTGCGAGCCAAGAAAGGCACAGCTGCCGGCAGACTGCAAGCAGCTAGGAAGGCTAGATCCTCCTCAGGACAGAGGGCCAAGGGACCCTGTCCACATCCGGATTCAGACTCCAGTCTTCAGAGGCAGGGGACAGTTATGGCTGCTGCTGTGCCCCGCCCAGGAGTGGAATCTGTTATGACACTCCTGGGACCATCACTGAGTATGAAGTGTGTGCCATGCATGGAGAATTCTCCGTCTCTGATGTGTTTCCCAGCATCACGTGTGTTTTACAGATTAAGAAATTAAGGTTCCAAGAGGTAAATTACTTGAGCCAAATTTACACAACTAGTACTCGGCAGAGCTGGATTACAATCATTCTGACTCATGAACTGGCAACAGGAACCTTCAGTCCAACTCTGAAATGAGGCAATCGAGAGCCAAAGAGAGTAACACGCTCATGACCTTACTTTGTGTGAAGCTAAATGTATCCATTTCCTGTGGTATTTTTCCTGTGCGCTTACGGTGCCCTAAACTGAGTAATCTGATAAAAGTGTGATCAATGAAGCATTTAGAGATTGATCCTTTATAGCCCAGTCTTGAATAGATAATCAATTTCCTGCCTGTTTCTTAATAATATTTATCATTTTCATAGTTATAATAACAATCATTTATTGAGCACTGCTATCAGATATATTAGGTTCCCAAATATATGACTTGATTTCAGTCTTGAAAACATCCTACAAGATCATTTTATTATCTTGTCTATAGTACCAGAGAAGAGCTCCGTTAGATAAAAATAAAATTTATTTTATCCCCCAAGGTGGACCTAGCTTCTGCTGCCTGGACAGAACTGGGAGCCAGACCTCCTGACGTCGAACAGAGAATTAAATCCTTCATACCAGTAGTTCTTAGTTATTGGTCACCTGAAGAACTACTTGGAGAGTCTATTAAAAATATAAAAGACTGGCCTCTTTTAGGATAAGCTGCAGTTAAATTTGAAACATTTCCCAGTAAGTTTTTTTTTAATATTTGTATTTATTATTTTTAGAGAGAGAGAGGGTAAGGGATAGAGGCATACGGACCTGGCTTGCAACCTGGTTACGTGCCCTGGCTGGGAATCGAACCAGCGACCTTTGGGTTCAAAGGTTGGCACCTCATCTACTGTGCCACCAGCCAGGGCTCCAGTAAATCATTAAGTACTCTAAATTAGTAAAACTATAGTCTTAGGGAAACATGTTAATCACTGAGTTGGAGTCTATCTGAGAAAATAGTACTGGAAATAAGTTTTAAAACATGTGAGAGGAAGCTGGAAAACAAACCAAAAAAAACAAACCAAAAGAAAGAGGGGGGGAGGGGAAGCCTGCATTTTCTGCTTTGCCAACTCTGAAGCAGGAACTGAAATGAAAGAAGTCTGTATGTTCCGCCCTAGCTGGAGCGCTGGCATCCTGTGCACCAAAAGGTTGTGGTTGGATACCTGGTTGGGGCATGTGAGAGAGGCGAGCGATCAATTTTCTCTCTCCTGTTGATATTTCTCTCCCTCTTTCTCTCTTCCCCCTTCTAAAATCATTAAATTATATCCTTGGTTTTTTTTTTTTTTTTTTACATTTTCTAACAGTGTTCACCCATTGATTTCAATTTTTCTTTAGAATTTTATGTCAAACATGGAGACATAGAAGTGGCAGAGATTCATTCTGTGGACAAAGTTGTCTGTCACTCAAGTGCAAGCATGTGCCTGAAAACCATGTACACTAATACTGCGTCACTTGCAAGTCAGTTGTAAGCACCCCTTCCAGCACTGATCGCTTGTTCACGGTGTTTAGGCTACACACGACTTCTCTGATTTTTCCACAGCACTGCTTGCGACATCTGCGCGACTATCAAGATGGACAGAAGCAGCAGCAGCTGCATCTCCCACTTAAACCCCCGCTTCCAGGACTCACTCAGCCTTTATTCTTCCTCCCATGACAGGCCGTAATTGTAGGAACCAGGCCTGCACACAAGACTCATGCTGGAATTAGACTTTTCATAGCAGACTTTTTCTTTAATTACACAGTTGGAGGATTTTCAATGATGTTCACCTCTTAACTCACTTAACTCTACTTCCTTCTAAAACTCCCTGCTAATTCAAGTGTGCATTGGTCTATTAACTTAAGTTACTTCAGTTTTCTAGCGGAGAACACTTTAATGATTCTCCTAATCTTACTAACACCTCACAACTTTCTTTTACTATCCAAATATGTATTATTGTAAAATAAAGAGTAAGGTATCTAATCTTGGCTTAGTTACTAATTAATTGGGTGGTCTTACTCAAACTCTTTAAAATCAGTATGCCTTAATTTCTATAGCTAAAAAATAACGTACAGTAAAGTAACTTTAAAGGTCCTTCCCATGTTAAATATCCATGATTCTCAGATTAGGACCTAACAATTATATTCTGGAAGATTATCAGACTCTTTAAAATTGTACATTCCCATATTATGTAGACAAATATTATAAATGAGATAAACTGATGAGCTGATAGAATGATAATTGAATAAATCATTTGAAAAATAGTATCATTAGCATGTATGGTATATGTGTGTGATGTATATATACATATAAAATATATTGCTTCTCAGCCTTTTGGCTAAGATCAAGTGTATACATATAAAATACATATATGTGAAATTAAATATGAAATACTCCAGCTGCTCACATTTGGAATTCTTGAAAATAATTATACTCGCAATCTCTAAAGTGTGGCTTCCTGATTTTGTCAGCATGGTTGGCTACAATTTTTGTGCCCCCAGCTGTGCTATGTGCCTCCAAAGGCTACAGAGCATTCCATGGTGATTTGGGAGCAGGTCATAGTCACTGCAACTGAAAACAGCTGGGGCAGCGCTCACAACGGCACGCCAAATGTGGTCTGAACTGATTGAAAGGTTGTGAATTGACTGTAAATGCTATGTCCCTGTTTTATGATGTTAGGAGTAAACGTGGGAAGTGATATGCCACTACTACATTATTTAGTAATTTCTATCATTAATAAATCAACACCCCATTCGAGCTTGAATAATTGGTATGACATCTCCTTCTTGGGTGTACTTATTGCATACGCGTATTACTTAAACTGTCATTAAGAGAACTAAGTCAAGTGCGCTTTGGTGCTGAATGGCAACACTCTTGTTTTCTGAGTGAAAAGGCAGAGTTGGGGACATTCTCTGTGCTCCCTCGCCTAGAACATGAAACCATGTTACCGCATGGAGGTTCTGCATACTAGTTTTGTCTCCCCACCTTGACAGCAACTCTGCAGATGCAGCAGAATCACTGGTGCCTCTCCTGTTCCAATGCCCCACAGGAATGGTGGGGGCACTGTACGACGCGGCCAGGCAGTGGACATGGCAATGGAGGACAAAGAGGCTGCCCTGCATGGTGGAGGTGGAAAGGCAGCAGGGTTAGCGAAGACCCAGCACAGGTGAGAGCAGAGCCCAAAAGTACGGTATGACCCAGAAGAGGATGGCCGTAGCTGAAGGGCAGGAAAAACTCTGACTAACATAAAGACTTTATGTCATGGTTCAGTGAAGCATCCTGGAGGCATGTTTGAAATGCCTGGAGTTGTAGGAACAGGGTTTCTAGCAATATTAGATGGGCTCAGAACCAGCAATACACAGAATATGCATGTACACACACACACACCCCTGCCTGTATTTCTAATATTTACAACCGATCCCTTTTGGAAGCTGATGGAGTACGTGGCTCACTAAGGTCAGAGCCTCCATCTCTCCCACTCCAACTCCATGTGCTTCAATGGGCCCTACGGAGCTATGCCTCACACTGTCCCTGGCCATCCACAGAGACTGTAATTCTTTGTTTTATCCTCGAAAGCTCTTCGTTAACACCATGCCTCCACAGACCCTCAAAGCCCAATGAACAGACATCATGCCAACGCTTTTCTTGCTCTTGCTATTTGATTTCCATCTGTTACTGCCCGGATACTCGCACAGCACAAATGGCAGAAGATACAATATCCTAAATATCATACTGTCCTGCTGCCCAAAGCTGCTCATGTTATCAGTATCTTCTATTCAGTGGGAAAGGCTCGCAAGTTACCTGTGACTTTAATAGGTAAAAATGAAGTATGCAGAATTGATCATAGATTTTTCAAAATGCCTCACGTTCTTCCAATAATAGCAACTAGGATCGAAAAGTGTCTGTTTACAGCAAAACAGAGTCCACTAGGGCTTTGTATTAAATTGTCAAATCTACCACACCTTCACGGTATGTTACAATTGTACACCTCATCTTTTAATCCTCGCAATAGTCTTGTACGAAAGGTGGGTCACAGGAAGTGTTACTATTTCCACATTTAGTTGGCATCCGATAGTGACTTTCCCATGGTTACCTCAAATTAGTGACTTAGAGGCACTGGGTTCTTAAAGATGTGAGGAGTCAGTTCTGACCATCTATCTCATTTCTGCTGTCACATTAACATGTCACTTTTCTAAAAAATAGTCTTTGATATTGGTCTCTTGCCTCATTTCAAAGTTTATTTCTGTATCCCAAAGCAGTGAGCACAGGCCACTGTGAACACACACACAGCTGCAGAGCAAGGGAAAGACCCAGCATCTATCGTATATTGACCAGTAACTAGATACTTCATATGCATTATTTTAATAGCAACTCAGAGCAATTCTTTAGTGTGGGCATTAACATACTTTACAGGTACTAAGATGAGATTCAGAATTATGTTCACATAACTGCTAAGGGACAGGCACAGGATTCGAAATCCCATCTATCTCCAGACTGGATGATCTTTCCAGTTATACCCTTGTGGTCTCAAGGTGTTTGGAAAACATGACCCAGGAAACAGCAGACAACTTGGGAATATTTGAAATGCCTTCAAACAGACTTGACAAGTTTGATTGTCCAGATCATGTGCATGTATGAAGAGTGGTTTTGACCTCACTGGAACTCTTAAGAAGAACACACTTCAAAGAATCTTTAATGAAACAGCCAGCAGGCTGGTGATTGATAAACGAAACATAGAATCTTTTCCTTATTCATTTTGATATACCAGAAGTATCATACATAATAAAGATCAAGGAGTACTCACTAAATAAATGCTTTTCTTAATACTCATGACAGACATTTTAAGATAAATTATTATAATTTAGGATTTAGTTTTCCTACTTTTTTAGTTTCCCAGTGCTTCTGTAAGAATTTCACAAACTTGGATAGCTTAAAACAACAGAAATTCATTTTTTCTCATAGTTGTAGAGGCTAGAGGTCAGAACTTACGGCCAAACTGGAAGGGCCATGCTCTCTCCTAACCCTCTGGGGGAGGACCCGTGGCTCCCCCAGATCCTGGCAGCCGACCTCAGGTGTTCCCCGGCTTGTAGCTGCTTGCAGCTGATTGAAATTTCTGGCCTTATAGTCATGTGATGCTCTTCCCTTCTGCGTGTGTCTGCCTCTGTTTCTTATAAGGACACCAGTCACACTGGATTAAGGGTCCATTCTACTTCAGTATGGATTCACTTTAACTAATTACATCTCCCACCATATTTCCAAGTAAAGTCCCATTCTAAGGAACTTCAATATATTTTTGAGGAAATGCAATTCAATACGTAATATTCACTAACATTAAAAGCCTTCTAATAATAAAAAGAAGCACCCAACACATCCTTGTATACATCTGTAAGATGGGCACATGTTGTCTGTGCCTGAGTCCAACAGTTCCTCAGTCAAACATCTCCGTGTTCTTCACGTCCACTTCTTACATGACGTTGGCTTTCATGAGCCAGAGCAGGCCTGCAGAAAGGGCCCGGCAGAATCTAGGTGAAGGATCATGTCTTTATTCAGTCAAAAGTTAAAATGAGAATAAATTAGCATCTAAGATACGTAAGAAGGTCATCTCAATCTGTTTCTCTGAACTATTTCTAGAATTAATAAGCCATCATTCTACTCAACTGGTAACAGAGGAAAAGTCAAACACTGTCAAGCACTGTCTTTCTGACCGTGCCTTTGACAGGCAGGTTCCAGGGAGTCCATGCATGTCCTGAACCTGTATGAAACACATTTGTGTGTGACCATAAATGCATTTTCCTTGGAAAACACGCCTAAGCTTTCTTCAGAGCTAAGCGGTCCATCAACCTCTCAAAGATGAGAATCACTGACCTAGAATAGATAAATTAGGATGGTTCCAGGCAAAAAAAAAAAAAAAAGGGCGGGGGGTGTGGAGAAAAGAAAATGGTTTTGTATCTTTTAGTCTTTGTGGTAGAGGGGCCCATATTCTTTAAAGCTTTTCAATTTCAGTGTACTAAGGCCTTGGGTTTATTTCATTCTAAGCTTTGTGACTTTTCAACCACTCTTCCAGTTTTATTTCATGTCTACATACTCATCTCCTCATAGCCGTAAGCTCTGCTTTGCAAATAATGGTTAAACTTCTGATAATCAGATCTACAATGAAATTTAATGACGGACACTAAGCCAGTGTTACGTTTCATTCAACAAATATTTAGTTGGGCTTATTACGTTCTATTGAAACATATCAGGAAATAGAGAAGGATTTTTAAAAGGAGACTGGTCTTCACATGTCGAACTGCTTACAATTTACCCAGCATTTACAAAACTTGAAGATGCACATGGATCTCGCCAGGCTCGGCTGAGATTCTAGGTGCCGTCTCTCTGCCGCCTGGTCCATAGCCAGGGCTTCCCGCAGCACGTGTTCAGGGCGGTCGTTCTCAGCCAGCTCTGGAACGGAAGTCCTAGCGCCCCAACCATCCATCTTAGGCAATCCATTTTCTTCACTTCGGTGTCCCTAGAATGGTGCTAGTTATCAACCTTCCTTGAGCGAACTGAGAAAATAATCTTTAAATCACTTTCTGTACTCTTGTTCAAGTAGAAACTTTGGTTAGGACTGAGTTCAGGCTGAAGCAACCAAGTGTCATTTGGTGAGTTGGACAAACAGAGGCTATCGCCTCGGGCCCCCAGGAGTCAGGGGTGGGCTGGTGGCGCAGCCCCAGGGAGCGCCCTTAGTTTCCTCCGCGGTAGCCTCCGCACAACAGGCAGGGCCTCACAGGTGTCTCTCCACGTGGAGAGAAGCTGCGGCTGCAGCCAACTCGCACCTGCTTTCCAGGTGGACGCATGAAGCAGGAAGAGAAAAATCCAAAGGAACGTGCCCCTTCTAGATGCCCCTTTTTAAAGGTTTCTCAGCAGGTAATCTCATTACTTCAACTTAATCTTCTTGTGTAGAACTGGGTCACCTGGTCACCCTTAACCCTAAGTGAGTTTAAGAACACAGATACTTGAACTCAAGCTTAGGAGCTACAGAAACAGATAAGAAAAAAGTTGCAAATGGTTTTGAAATAGTTAATCCATGAGTTAGTTCATGAGTGTTTGCCACACTCATGAAATTCAAATGTCACAAGTGAAACAACAATTATTTGTGTTAAACTCTAAAACAATTATATACAATAAAACTAGTTTTAAAATGTCCAGACATCTTAGAACTTCAGTTAGGACATCAGACACTGCCTGTACTGACTACTCACAGGTCGGGCTGCCTGGACCATCCGCCCAATGCAGGTAGAACTGCATTTCCCCCTTGGTTCCTCTAACTAATTTCCTCAGCTTGACACACTCCCTTGTAAATGGAAATGATGCCTTAACGTACATATAAGCATATACATTTCACTTTTAATTGAACATGGATTATAAGAACATAAAACTGTGAATAATTCTAATATCCTCAGTTAATTACAGATAAACTATTTTGAATAGATTATTTAAATTTAACTTTCTTTTTCCATTTCAAAATCAAGTTCTGGTATTTAGAGTTGGATGCCTGTCTGGCTAAAAAACACCTCCATCAAAAGACACACCAAGAGGCAAAGGGTAAGACCTGGTACTGATTTGTCATCTACTGTACCCTAGGTGCTTAGCTCATGTTTAATACCATTACCCTCTCAACAGACAACAACAAACCAAGGTCATCACGTTTCCCTTTTTCACAGAAGTAACTGCGAGAGATCACACTGCTGTAAAATGCAGACCTGAACTTGAATATATACATAAAATATTACCCAGCATAAAAAAGAATAAAATCTTGCCATCCTCAATAACGTGGATCAACCTATAGAGTATTATACTAAGTGAAATAATTTAGAGAAAAACAAATGCTATATGAATTTCTCTTATATGTGAAATCTGGAAACAAAACAAATGAACAAAATAAAACAGAAACAAACTCACGGATCCAGAGAACAAACTGATGGCTGTCAGGAGGGGGAGGGTGGAGGAATTGACAGAAAAGGAGAAGGGTATTAAGAAGTACAATTTTTCCATTATAAAGTAAGCCACAGGGACATAATGTACAGCACAAGGTGTGCAGTCAATGGTACTACAATAATTATGTACTGTGACAAGCAGTTATTAGATGTATTGATCATTTCATAAGGTATCTAAATGTTGAATTACTATGTTGTACACCTGAAAATACAATATTGCATGTCAACCACAATAAAAAATAGAACATAAAAATGTTTTTTAAAAAAGAAAAGAGTCAAGCACTGTGATGAGCACATGAGGTTTTAGGGAAGCGAACAGTACGACAGTTATTGACACCAGATTCAAAAAGCCTAGTAAATTAGTAACTTACTTTTTTCAAGTCCACTCCAAATGAATAAAACACTAGGTTTGAGTCTGTAAGTAAAGCCAAGTCTTCCTGAAACTTTCCACTCTGAAATGAAGCATGTTGAAAGAATACAAACACTGAGGCCAGCTCTACATGAGTTAAGAGATGTTGCATTAAAAAAATTTAAAAAAAAAAGCTTTGGTTGTTAGAGAAAAGGTAAACAGCTTATGGTTTTAAAGCTTTTCCCTTTGGAAGAGGCAGAAGAGGCAGCATAGGCAGTGAGATGTGCAGAGAAAGGGTTAAAAGCTGGGCAGGAAGTGTAGCAGGGGTGCGAGGCAAAGAGGTGAGGCCAGGATGCCAGAGGCCTGGGCAGGCATCAGGAGTAGCTAGCTGGTAGCTCAGGGGCGAGCACAGCTTGGGGGAAAGAGCTGAAAGGTCATGCCCCGTGCAAGGAGGCAGAAACAGGGGCTGTCATCCAGGCACCAACCAGGACAAAGCACCTCCGTCACCCATGCAGTGACCTTGGCAGGAAGCATAGCTCATGGCATTATGTCCTCCTCTCTCTGCTCTGTCAGGAATGGATTTTATACTTGACTTCAGACAGAAGACACGTAGGAAGAAAAATAACTGGCACAGAGCTTTGGGAGAAGACCGCCCTTCGCCCCTTTCACCTAAGAGCCATTCTGCAGACCCGTTTTTAAGGCTAATGTTGTTTCCCGTTTTGGGGGCTGGAAACCAAAATGTGAATTTTGACATCAGGATCTAAAGGACTAATTGATGCAGTTAATGTGTTTTCATTCAAAACTGATGATCAGAGCTGGATGCAGCCTGAAGCCTGAAGGTGAAACCTAAGAGTCTCTCTTGAATTGGCCCTCATGAGGCCCTGCACCTGGTTTGGCATTTCTAATTTTGATTCCTTTTCAAATTAGAATAGGATTTACAAGGATGTTGTTACAAAGAAGGCAGATGACTACTTGACTCACTTCATCGACACTGACAGATTTCACAGGTGGAATGCTTCTGGCTGGCTCTATGGTGGCCAAATTTCTACATTCAATATAAAGAAGGCATGACATTTCAACTGAATTTCTCATGGACTGACAAAGATAGTTTAGTGTATTTCATGAATAAAACTAATTCTGTAAATTGAGATTTGATGGGAATATTTATTTCAATTGCTCAGATACATGAGAAAAACAGCCTCTGACGTTTTGGCACTGTATTTCTTGGATAGATTTAACTTAGTATATAAGCAAATTAATATGAAATAAGTGTTTTATAAATCAAATTTTAAGTCCTTACTGTCACCCTTATGCTTTTGTTTTTATATAACAAAGTATGATACTTCATTTTACTGGATAATCAGACATGATGCTTTGGTCTACAGGTAACAGGATGCACAAGTAAACTGTGGTGCACATTACAAGGGGAATTATGACTTGCCTTGAGAGGGTGCCAGCCAGGGCTGGGCAGCCCAGTGAAGGAGCCCTGGCTTGCTGATTCCATCATCATATTTAATTTAAATTCCCTGCCACCTTCAGCATGCCAGCATTATTACCCTTCATGATCACAGGCAGACATGTCCGCTCTGGTGAAGGGAAGAGGCATGGTCCCTGGCATGGGTCTCTGATTCGTTCTAAAAAGCGCTTTTCCCAAGGCGCACTGCACGCGCTCTGCACCCAAGTCCCAGTTGATCAGCATGGGTCACAGGTCATGTGAAGCTTTCCCAATGCGTCATGCCTGGCATTTTCAAACTCTACACTAACGGTAAATCTGCCAGAAAAGATAAAGGGGGACCAGGGAATGAATGTAGTGTAACAACCAATGTCTGTCACAACAGTCTTTACTAAGCAGCACAATTAGTTATGCATTTGCTAAGTCTTGGTTTGATAAGATCAAAATATTATGTCTTTGCATCCTTTGGGTGTACCCTTGTGCTTATGAGTATGTCTATATTTAAATCATCTGTATATCATATATTTTTGGTCCTACACTATGGCAACTTCAGTGGCCACAAATTCCCTACAAGAGCCTAAAAATTTTCAGACATTTTTATATTAATGAAAGTTCCCTTGAGCTGTAGATATTGGCCAAACTCTAAAATTCCAATAAACATTAGAGATTCTATGTGTCACTAAAGGCCAAAACAGCGGGTGTCTCTGGGAAACACAGCGCAGAATGCCAACCGCTCTATACATAACTGACTGGGCGCATTCCAGAACTATTGGCGGCTCCTGTCTCTAGTCCAAATGTCGAGCATCATCCTAGAATAGGTCACAGGAGGCCAGAGGATACTCTCTAAAGTCTTTCCTAATCCAGAAAAACTTGCTGGGAAGTATCAGATCAGCTCAGGTGTCATGTTTGGTGTTTGGCTTGTGTCTCTGAAGACCTGCACGTGTTCCGAATATCTGGACACTGCTCCTCCCCTTACCAGGGAGGGTCTAGCTCCACTCCTTACTTTCTCCAGGAAGCCTTCCATCAGCACAGCAGCCTGCCCTCCCCTGACCCTCTGAGATTATGTAACATCTCCCGCCAGTATTATCCATTCAGTACTTGATCCTATGCTATTCCGCAACACCCTTCCCTGCCACCCCCACTGTCTTGTATTTAAGGGCTTCTTGTGCCTTTTTCCCCAACTACAAAATAAAAACTTTCAGATAAAGGATCACACTCTTTTATTTCTCATCACATTTACCATCCGTGTACCTAGTGTACAACAGAACAACATATTTATTAAAGAAGGAAATGCAGATTGTAGTAAAAGATAATCCAATGTAACAAAAAGAATAACCCAATGCCATGTGACAAAACTACTAAGGGAAACTTCAAAAACAGCATTGAAACAGGAAGTTGCTGTTGCTAGGCAGAAATACAGTGGTATGCAAAAGTTAACAGGGTCCTTGCTTGTGAGGAGCTAAAATCTCGTAACAAAAAATACAATGAATAAACAATAATGCACAACATGGAAAAATTAAAACTGTGTTAAGTGCCAAACTCTAAGAAATCCACTAAACTGACCTCGTCGGCAGGTGAGGAGTGGATAGCTTGGCTGAAAAATGAATACCCGACCTGACTCCTGCAGCATGAGTGGGAGACACCTGGGAACAGATCGTGTGTTTGCATGCCGATGTGAAGTGGAGGCCTTAGCGGAGGGCAAGATCAATGATAAAGAATGAGGCTGGGGAAAAGTGGCTGAGAGAGCTACAGTTTGCTCTCCTTTCCAGAGTACCAGAGTGTAGCTGCCCAGCCAGAGGCCACATTCCCTGTGTCCTTTGTGTGAAGTGTGTCCACATGATGAGCTTCTCTTCAACAGGGTCAAGTAGAAGTAATGGCACTACAGCGTAGGGAGGACTTGAAGACGGGGGTGGCTTGCCCTACATGCTCACCTCTGTTTTGTGGGCTCTGACGATGAGAGCAAGGTGCCTTCTGAAGGGCAGCTGCCCCACCCTGGGTAACCGCCTGCAGAAGACCCTCAGTCAACCTGGACTGGCATCTCGGAAAGGAATACGCTTCATCTTCAACTCACTGAGCTGGCAGGATCTTTGCTAAAATAGCTTATTCTAACTAATACTAGAGAGTTTGGTCTTTATGACAAGTCATGAAAAGTTGTTAAAAGATTTTAAACAGAGATGTATCATCAATACTTTGAAAAGTTTCCTCTGCAAGTGGAGAATATCTTGGAGTTGGGTGAGAAGGAATTAGGGGGAAACCCCAGAAAAGCTACTGCAGCAGTCCAAGTGAGAATAAGATTTGAAGCGGTGGAAATGGAGGGGTGGATGGATTCAGAAGATCTAAAGTGACATTGACAGCATTTGGCACCGCACAGAATGTGAAAAGTTTACAGGCTAGTTTCTACAAAGACTGCCTCTTCTCAGGCTTTGTGCCCTGGGGAGTTGGTGCAGTCTCTCAGCGAGGGAACAGGAAAGTCCCAAGTTCACATTTGCACAAATGCACAAAGGGATGCTCTTTCTATGTGCAAAGGGAAGTCTCTTGTTTTGCAAAACTGCGAGGAGAATGAGAAGGACCGACCAGCCAGCCTTCAAGAGGAGCCCCTCTGCAGCAGTGTGCTGTAAGGGTTCAGGTAACGGAGCCTGGAGTCAGACCTGCTCCGTAGGTAACTCACTGGGTCATGAAGGACAGTTGTTTCACTCTTGCTTCCTCCATTTTTTTCTGCAAACGGAGAGATAATCATTCCCACTGCATAGGTTTGTAACAGCATGAACTGCAAGAGTCCCTCCGAAGCATGTAGAGGAGTGCTACCCTGTGGAAGAACTCATTCACTGCTGCTTCTCATGCAGCAGCCACATCATCATATTCACTGCCCAGGGTTATAAATGGCACCAGCATTTGCTCTGAAGAAGCAAAACATATTCAGCTCAGGTGCTATTACATTTAGAATGCACACTCTCACAAAAATCTTAATTTCATGGACCAGGCTTGGTGACTGAATATCTTAAGCAAAGCCAACACTAATGGTTCTATTTTTTCTCTTTTCTACTCTCATTTTGGCAAGTTTGTCTGCAGGCCTGCTTTTGTTGTTGTTGGTTTAGATGCACTCAAACTCTTGACCCTCTCTCACAAAGGACTCCACATTTAACCCCCATCATACAGATGCTGCTCTTCCACAGCCACCCGAATTTTAACCTATTACCATCACTCCTAAACTCAGCACTCCCTCTGTAAATACTTGATTGACTCCTCCCTTCTTCCAACTTAGCTAACTTTCATAAATCCTTACTTTTTGTGTTATGTTCTTCTTAAGTGAACTCTAATTTTCCTCTTATTAGCATCTTTATACTCAGTATGAATCTCATTCCCTATCATTCCTGCCAATGCCCCTCCCAGTGTATTTCTGACTGGTGCAGCTCAGGGAAGTCCCACCTCACACTCCTTTCAGCATGAGTAAGAGAGGCATGTAGGGGAACTAAGATTTTTTTAAGGGTAATATAACAGCAACACATACAGTTAGGAAAGTAACCTTTCCATGGAAGTCATATGCCTGAATCAAATGTTCCTTGGGGAACCCTGTCACATGTTTTAGGACTATGTATGGGAAACTCTTTCTAGTTATCAGCTCTGTTCTTCACAAAGCAAGTCTCCACTTTTTCCTTAGGAAAAACAATCACAGGCTTTACTGCAAGCCAGGCACCTACTCACCTGCTTGCACTCAGAAATTGCGGCCCGCAGTGCAGAAAGAGTCAGGAGGAAGTGTTCTGAAACAAGAGATCTATTTTCTAGCTTTCTACGAGACAAGCTCCCTGGTGGTCCATGGGTGTCCTGAAATAAAGCTCACAGGTGTCACAATCAGAATGACTTGAAACACTGATATTGGGACCTACAAATAGATATGCCAACAAAAAGAAAATACATCAATGAGCAAGGAAAATAGCAGCCATGAGAGCAGCAGGAAACAGAACAAGAGGAATTCCTCCATGAAATAGATTACATTTCTGACTGCCACAAACTGTGAAATTAGAGAAACTATTTCCTCTGTGAAATAAAAGCTCAAAGAGGTTACAAAGATTCAAAGACAAGCTGACATGAGAAGAAGGACATAAGTATTGGATGGCAGATCCTATTAGGAAAGATAACAAGGCCCAGTAGAGATGGCAAGGGTGGTGGCATTCTGGTGGTGATGACAAGCTCTCCCAGGGAAAGACGGCGGGGACCAAAGAAGAAGAGAAACAGGAGAGGCCACATGGCCGCTGGGCTTTCAGGACCCAGTCCTGCTGCCGCACAGATGCTGAACTAAGTGGGTGCTCTCTGCATTAGTGGCTGGTGCTAAGCAGCAGCTCAGTTGTGTTCACATGAAATGATCCTTGACTGAAATAACTATTTTCTTTAAAATGGGCATTCTTGAATTACGTGTTCACATGAAATGATCCTTGATTAAAATAACTGTTTTGTTTGAAATGGGCATTCTAGAATTAAATAACCAAAACGGAAAGAAAACAAAGGAAATGACACATTGGTCATAAAATATTTTATCATTTTAACTTCTGTCTTCCAAACGTAGTCCAATAGTGGTTGGATCAAAATGTGTAAATGCAACATAGTATTTCAGATTCAGATAGGAAGTGAGTGTCTATGGTAGATTCTTAATGAGGTTTGGTGACCACCTTACATGGGTAACAGTGGTTCTGGGTATACAGTCAGGGAAGGGCCGCTTCCTTCCTTCATCTGCAGGAGTTAAGCTCTGTTAAGACTACTTATTGCAGGCTCCTTGCTTCCCATATTCCATACAAAGCAAAGATGACAAGTTTCTCCTAGTTCAAGGGGAAGGATAATAAGGAACCAAAGATAGTAACTGGCAGAAATTCAAATAAATGAAAGTTATGTTAAGAGATACAGTAAGAGGATGTTAAATTACAGAGAAATGTTCACTGTGTTTATTTTTTAACAACTGAGATAGCATTTTAAAAGAATGAAACACTTCCAGTTATTTAAATGTCTTTGGTACACAACCTCCTTCACCGCAGGGGTTATAAATTCCAGTTCCTTTCAAGTTCAAATACTTTTGATCTCTTGGCTTCACTTTTTATTTAGTTGTGTCTTCAGAAAAAGACTGGGGAACTCTGAAACTGCACGGTGACATTTAGGTCACCTGCTACCCTGGTGTCTGCCCATGCAGCAGGCTGCATGTTGGAACCAAGAAATTTGGTGCCAAGTATCTGGTATTTGCCTATTGAACAAACAAGTTCTGACTAAAAGTTAGTGATGCCCATAAACTTAAGTACTAAAACTCATACAAATGCATCCAAAAATGTGAATTTCAAAGTTTTGACGAATTAATGAGCTTGAATGTAGGTGAGAACGGTCGTTCACGCTACCGTCCTCAGTTTTCTCAGGCTCCCAGGGCAGCCCCAACGTTCCCAGGTGACAAGGAGGCCGTGACTCCAGTTCCATGTCTCCAAGCCACCTTTCACAGCGGCCCCATCACCTCACTGCCCTCTGTGGTACCCTTCTCTCTCTCTGGTGACTCCTCTACTTCAGAGAACACCCAGGACCACAGATCTGTGTTAGTGCATTTCAAAGAAAAGCAAATCATTTAAATGGGATTGATCTCTCAGGTTCATGAGACTTTGACTTAATCTTGCCAAGCCTCCCTTCTTCCAACCAGTTTAATGATGTTGTCTCTACTTGTCCAACTCTATCTTGGGACCTATTTGCCCTCTTTGTGAACCCTTCCTCTCTCACCTCCAATCCATTCAAAACAAATAGTTTATATCACTCTTTAAAAATAAAAATATATTAAAATAAAATTGTTGGGTTAAAGAGCCAATGTTATGTTGCAGGTTGTCAAACTGTCCTCCAGAAGGATGGTGCAAACTTACACCTCAACCAATTTTACCTGAGTATGTTTATTCCCTCACACACCACCTATCCCTAAATAATCCCAATAGTATTCCTCCTTGAATAAACCAGTCGTCTGTGTTCTTTGCTTGTTTTCTGATTAGGAGAGTTCACATATTTTCCTACCTGTTTTTAGAAAGGCTTGATATCAACATATCATCAGATAATCTTTCCATCATGTAGTTGTGTTTTCCTAGTTTGTTGTCTGTATTTCTACCTTGTTTATAATTATTCTACATAGAAGGTGTTGATGTTTATGTGATCAAACCTATCTTTTTTCCTAAATAATTTTCCTTTCTGACTTTAATATATTTGGAAACTCCTTTTTAATCCTCAAGAAACATTTCACAATATTTCCTTTTAATTATTTCAATATTAGTGATTTTAGTCACTTTAATTGGTGATAGTACAGTATTGTTTTTAAGAGCACCAGCTTAGACAAATTTCGATTTGAACTCTGCTTTATAATTTCAAAAATTTAAGCTCATTATGTCTTTAAAGGAGGAAAAGAATTTCTACCTCTTGTGAGAGTGTTAGAGATATCATCTATGAATTACTTAGCATAGAGTGTGTACTGTGATAGGCCCAGCATACTGTAAGAGTTCTACAGGCAAATATTTTACTATTATTCTTCTTTATGTTGAAATGCTTGATTCACCTGGAATATATTTTCCCACTAGAATTCAGAAACATGTTTCTAATAGAAATATTTTTCTTGTTTCAAGGCTTTCTGATACAACTTATGCTGTTTATACTAAAAGCAGCAATTCCTTCTCTTGTCACTAACAATCTTCGCAATCTTACTTCATTTTAATGCCCAGCCCCAGCCTCCTGCTGCTGCTTAGTCTGGTTCTACTCTCTCATCACACTGATTTATTTGTTTTTTTCCCAGTACTGGACTTGAACTTTGACACCTTTGTACTTTTTACACATTATTTTTTCTCCCTGAAACCACCCCCCACCCCTTACTCCTTGAACATGTGACATAACCCTTCAAGGCCCAAATTAAGAATCATTTTCTTGATGGAACTTTCCATTGTCCCTCCTCCCCATCAGAATTAATGTCTTCCTCCTTTGATAATCTGAGATGTTTTCCTCTATCGTATCACTTACAATACACATGGGCATTGCTACCCTACACTAAGTCATGAATACCTTATGGGAAAATATTTTGCCATGTTTTTCAAACTTGCCTGCCCAGTGTCTGACACACAGAGTAGGAATGAAAATTACTTGTTGATAATTAAATACAACATACAATTTCTGTCCTGTTTATGTCCACGAATCATATTATTTAATTGGAGAGAGCTCTCTATATAAACCATGCTGTATATATGTGAGCATATAATTACATACATACACACATTTTCTTTGCAATATTTGCTTATTGCCTATGAAACCTGGATAGGTTATATTTTACAAATGCATCAATCATGAAATATATTTTCTGGCAATTTCATTTCATCTTTCAGGCTTCAGAATGTCAAAAGGCTTAACACATTTGGAAACAGATGCATTTTATGGAAACTTTAAGTTGGCAAAAGCTTTCAGATATATAGGTAGAGAGTGAAGGCTGCATTGTTGCTGTGGGGCTTCAGAATAGCTGGCCTTGGGTTTGGATCACTTCGCCATCTCCATGACTGGCCTGCCCAAAACCAGATGGAATTAGGGTTTAATAGACCCCCACTCTGCGGCTATCCACTATCACATAGCGCAGCATATTTTTCAGACTACTCTCTGAAATACTTGTCTGAGATGCTAAAAGGTTCTCCTCAAATAAAGGGATTCCAAAGCCAATAAATGTGTGGTACAGCACATACAGATTTCTCCTCTGAGAGATTCACACTCTCTTAATCCCATGCTTTAACCCAATGTTCTCCAAATGTATTTGAAAAGCCTAACTTTTTTTTTGGTAGCATGAAGGGCAGACTGAGAAACCTAGACAGGATTATTTCATCTTTTCAACCATTTTGTCAACAGTGCCCCACTGAGACTCCACTTTTACAAATCACAAAATGGAGGGCTTGCCAAATGGCTTGGGCTGTGAGAGGACAGAACCAGGTCTCCTTGTTCTGACTGCAAGGTCTCCTCGTTCTGACTGAGGGTGCCTCAGCTGCCTGCTGGAGCACTGAGGCCACCGTGGCAACGTCCGTATCTACGAAACAGGACACTGCTCCTGTTTTTCTAGGCTTTTAGCCACTTGGAATACCCACCAGCAGCCCAACATCACCACCACCTTTTTATATTTTCTTCCCCTCCAAACTACGCTAGAGTCCTCTATTTTCCAAGGTTTTAACTATGACAATTTCATCACCTCTTTCCCACTCCAAATCTTGAGCAGTTATCTGAACTCTGCACTCTGCCAGTTGCTGGCTATTTCCTCATGGTGTTACACAGCTGTTCCGTGTGTGCCTGCCCTATTTCTCTTTCATTAGCTAATTTGTCTTAATCTTTGTATTTCTCTCTTGTCAGTTTTAAATGCTTTCTATGTATAGTATTTGAATGAATGAATGTGAATGAATAAATAGCTAAGTGGATAACAGAATTTTGGACCCATAATTTGGACCAAATTCCCCCAATACATACCGATTCAACATGCCTGTTTTTAGTAGGATTGTGGGGTGAGGAGAGAGTGGCAGGACGGGCAGCAGGCGGACTTGTACCAGTGCAGCGTGCGTACCGGGCCTCGCCCGCTCCCGCAGCTTGTGACTCGGTAGGTGTGAGGGCCCAGAGCCTTCCCTTCTACCGAGCTCTCGGGCCGCCTGTCCAACAGCCACACTGGGAGACAAACTTTCAACAAGTTCAACGATTGGGTTTGCTACTGTCAAAGTAGCAAGGTCTTATCTTGGTGTCATTATTTTAAAAATGAGTTTAGGGGACTAAAGCTGCAAAGCTATGGTGACATTGGAAAGAGCCAGCTACAGGAGAGCCATTAACGTGTGGTAGGTGCCTTTGTTCCCCCTTCTGAGGAAGTGGCTGAGACTGCTTCATGCTGCAGCCCTTGCTTTCCCGTCTCCATCAGCTCCAGAAATTTATACTATGCTATTCTTACAAAAGTGCCCAAGTCCAACAGCATACGCCTTGGAACCAAGATATTGGGTAACAGATGCAATAACACAGCCCCCGGGCACAGAATTCATTCCTCACGGCCAACAGCAGTGCTCAGTTCAGACTACAGGAGGTTCCAGTTACAAATCTGCCTTGCTCGGTGCAGGCTCCCGCTTCAAAACAACTCAGACGGAGACGCTGAGTGCTTTCTATTTTATCTCCTCATGTAGCCGCGATAGTGCTTCAAGTTAGCCCCAATCTGATGCCATTCTGTCTCACTCCATCAAAAGGCACAAAGGAGCCCTCTCTCTGCTTTACTGTGGCCCCTCTCAACTGCCCCTCTGCTTGGGAAACAGTAGCACTCAGCCTCACTGATACTGCCTTGCTTAGGAACTTGGCCATCAGCAACATCCATTGCCAAAAGGGAGCCTAGAGTCATTTTAAAATTCTTGGGTGAGAGATTTCTCCTAATTTTTAAGGGAACAGATCACAATGACTACACGCCTCCCTTCAGAAGTGTACTGTCAAACTGGTATCTTCTCAAGTTTAAAAAAACACCCTATTGTGTTCGACTAGTTCACTAAGTTACAGGAATTACATATTTTTGACACATTCAGTCCTGACGAAGATGAGGTTCACCCTGTCCCCAGCTGGGTTCTGGGGCTAAGCCAAGGATCCGGTCACAACCACGCATGTTAAAGCTCCACACCTTCTCGTGCTATGATTGGCAGGAGGCCGGAGCTGGACCTGTCTGCCGCCTGCACGGCATCAAGTCTTCCAGGCTCCCAGGTGGAGCTACAAAGTGACAAGCAGTGCTTGGGGCCCCTGCCCCCAAACTCAGATTATTATAAACTAAGTGAACACTTTTACAGGCCACCTCTCTTCTTCATTTCGTTTTGCAGCAGCAGACAGTGTTTCTAAAGGCTGGCTTTGACCTCCTGCTGCTGTTGGGAGAGGCTTTACTCCATGTTTGGGAAAATGCGTGACTGCCACTTGGTTTAGTTTTCCGAGAACTCTTCTCCTCAGGTTTCTGGCAACCCTCTCCACTCACGAGCACAACTAGGCTGAGTACGTCTGAAACGCTGTCAGTGACAGATGAGTGGCTTATGTTTTGGTGGCTTCACTTTCTACACTTTGGCATACAGCATCTTTTCATCAAAGAGGTAAAACAAACCGTGGAGAACACGAAGAGAAAACCCCTTTGTCTCCTCTGACACCAGATGGATGGCCCTGGTCCCTGCCAGCAGCAGGATGGGGGACTCTGAGGACAGGAGATTGGCCCCTCCATGGCAGCCAGTGCTTCCCAGAGGAAGTCACAAAACCATATACACTGGTCCAGATAAATGCTCTCTAAATGCAACTGAGCCTTCTGGCTGGTGAGGAATTATTCAATTCCTCTTTTGTTAAATCGTAATTTTATTTTCCTTTATAATTATTTCAAATTATCTCCATTCTTCATGTTTATAAGCTTAGCCCAACACCCTCCACAGCAGTACATCATCCCCCCTCTGAGCCATGAGGAGTGGCAGGACACCCGTGGCTGCCCCCGCACACCTGGTGCACTGGGGTAGGAAGAGTCCCTTCCCAGGCCAAGGCATGGTGCGAGCAGCCTCACCCTCATATGTGTCTTCCTTGGCTGATTAGCAATTTTATCTCTTTGTCTTCTCCTCCTTTTTGGCTCTAAAAAATTCCTACTCCTCTACTTGTGTCCATTTATGACTATTAGTCTTAAAGAACTTTCTAATTATTTCTCTCTCTCTCTCAAGATCTTACCAAATCTCTCTACTTTACCACCTAAGATGAGCTGACCGTCCGTCTGGCCCGCGCCCACTGCTCTACCATCCCTGCCAGGTTGCCGGCCACAGCCTCATGCTCTCTGGTAAACTCAACGGCATGGGCTCCTTGATTGTTACAGTATTTTGTTTCCACATTTTTCAGCCCTCTTCTTTTGTCTCCTTAATTAACTCTTCTTATCAATGTCTCATTTTCCAAATATAGATATTTTCTGGGAGTCATGTTAAGCCCTTTTTGCAATCCTTCTGCATTTTCTCCTTTAATGAACCCATTAATCCTCATGATTTGAACTATTCACACCAAACAGATAATAGTCTATTTTGCTGGTCCTCATCGCTGTTAAACTCATAACTCACCACTTCCTCAAACTCAGATTATTATAAAATAAGTGAACTCTTTTACAGTCCACCCCTCCTCCTCATTTTCAGTTTTGATCATACAGTGCTATTTCTCTGTTCAGGTTATCACTCCCCTACTAGGCATTAATTTATTCCTCCCTTACTCCTAACGAGTCAAGTAATACTGGGAGAGGGTTATCGTTACATAAAGATGTGCCAAAATAATGAGAGAATGAACAGGCCAACCCAGTTTATAGTGGATTCAAATTGTCAATTATTTTGACCTTCTTTCCATTACCCACCAACCAAAATGGTGGCCACCACTCTTAGGTTTATGACCCCAGTCTCCTCTCTCTGCGCACTCTACTCCTATTGTGGATTATTTGGTGGTTTGAATCTTTCAATTCCTCTTGCTCAGCCTTTAGTTTTAGTTCCCTAAATGATCTTTCAAATGGCCAGGAGTAGTTTCTCCCTCCTCTCAATTCCTTCTGTGCCCTTCAGATATTTATTACTTGTATTAGGCAGCAGAGCCATCCTGGACATTTTGGTTCTCGAAATTATACCCCCATTAAAGCAGCAGGTTTATCATGCCATCCTTTCTCACTCTCACAGCATTTGATGTAAGTTCTTCATTATTAAAATAATTGGTTAATAAGTAGGTATGCGTGGGTAGAGACGAATGCCAGGGTAAACCTCATAAAGCCCACTTAGATCCAGGGACTTCCCTACAATCAAACCTTCCATGGCTCCTCATTGCACACTGAGTTACATTTAAACTCCTCAACTGAGAATTTAACTTCTACCCTGCACATGCTCCCCACCACGACCCAGTCCCAAAGCACCCTGCCAAAGTTACAGTCCTCTCCCCTCTCCCTTGTCCTGTATCCTGATGACTGTAGGGAAAGCAAAACTTTGCCTCTCCTCATTTTAGGTTTTCAACTGGGGCTCTTTAACAAAAACAGATTAACAAGAGAAAAACAGATTACTAATGGTCTCGTACATCACATGGGAGAAATCTTGACAAAAGTAACTCAGAGTGGCACCTAGAACTCTGGCTTATATAGCATCTTCCATAGAGAAGAGTAAGTTTTGAGAGAATGAGAAGAGAACGCAAAGCAGTTTTAAACCTCTAGGTCAACAAACTCTGGGGAGCCAATGTATCAGAGGGAATTCACCATCTAAGTTGGTTTGAAGGTCTTCTGGGCCCCTGAGAATCTGTCTCCAGTCAAAGGGAATCATTTGCCTTTATGCAGAAAAGGGAAGGATGGAGGTAGCACTTACTACTTCTTAATTGTCTTCAGCTCAAAATGATTTTCGTGTCAGAGGCCATTCTGGGTGGACATAGCCTTCTATCCTTTACCATTCTAGTCTACTTTGCCAATGATAATCCTCATTTGTTCAGGCTGTTTCCTCCAAAAACACCCCCATCTTTGTTTCTGCCCATGAAAGTGCCACCTCCTCTTCAAGCCCTCTGTGCTCCAGAATTCACTATGTTGGAAGATTGAGTGAAGCAGGTAAGAGTGAGAAGATGGGAGAAAATGAAGAAACTGGGATCTGTGTCCTAAGGGTTTACCTTTTATCAGATCTCTGCCGGCACTAGGTGTGTTACTATCCAAAATTCCTGGCTCTGTTCCACTCTTCACCACGGCCCTGTAACAAGCATTTAGCATAGGATGTTTCACATAGCCTGGGCAATCTAACACCACATGGATCTAGTCTCCTCCAACCTCTGGCCATTTCCAGTTTTGCAGGGGAGACTGGCAAATACATAACAAATACAGTACGGTGCTCTGAGCAAATATATTAGGGTTGTAAGAACAGGACAGGCCACTGGAAAATCCTTTTCATATAATATTTCTTCAGTTTCCTTCCCCATGACTTCTTGGTATTCCTTATCATCTTTACAACTTTACTCACTGGGAGTCATTTTTATCAGTGCTAATCTCGGAAACAAACTTTTACATAAAATAAGCAGTATCCCAGACTCCCAGGCTGAGAAGGAAAGCTAGGGGATGGTCTGAGCCCACAGGCACCGGTCTCACTGGACGCAGCCTCCAAGTCCACGGGACCCCACCACACCACAGCCACCAGCCACACTCCCTCCGGCCCCAGGCATGGGCCCAGGCTGTGTTGGCTGGAGGCACAGATGCAGCACTGTTGTTTCCTTGCTTACAACCTGAAACTTGAGTTTGCAGTTCTACTCTTGGGATCTGCCGAGATCAAAAGCTCTCTGTGCCAGTTCTCTGCTCAGGAAACCATTAATGAACACCTCACCTCAAACACAGCTCACTCTGATTGTCCTCCTGCTTCACTCACTCTTTCATCCCATGACCCTCCTGACACAAACAGGGAGGTTCAAAAGCCGCACCAGTTAGCTAACTTCCATCCCACCCTGGGCCAGGTAGGAGTTTCCTTTGCACATCATCCCACAGTATCTTCTATTGTGCCTATGAGCAACAAGGACGCATGGTGGCACTCGGGACAGGATGTTACATCATGTCAGGGAAACACTAAGAGACATCCTCTTGAGAAAAGCATCCACTTACTGAAGATTAGAGACGCACACAGGCAAGCCACACTTGCCTGAGTAGGAAGGAGACACGTAAAAACAGGAGGTTAGAGGGTACAGAGCAAGTGACTGAAGGAAAGAAAAAATAGCAATCAAGTGACTCAGAGCCTGTGAATGACTTAAAGCCACTAGAAATAAAATTGCACACATGAATGTTTGGTGATTGCATAAAAGCTGGGAAGTTACGTGTAAATCTAAAGCTTCTCTCATTCAGATCCTATTCAGTTCTCCCGGAAGTAATCTCATCTATTTTCCGATCTTTGACTTTGAGCAAAATCAGCTCCTTTTCAATCACTTAGGGAGCAGCATTCACATGAACACTGCACTTTCCTCTGATGACTAACTGGAGAAAGACAAAAGGGTCATTGGCTGAGCAATGGCTGCCAGATGGCAGCTGGGACACAAACACCCCAGGCACTCCAAGGATGTAAAGAGAATAGTTTATTGCAGGTGATAACACCACTTAATACAACAGCAAATCATGAGTAACACATTTGAGAATACTGTGGATACATGTTTGGCATTAGCTGAAACAAGTAAAAATTAACTGAATCCTCAGAAAATGAATGACATTTAAATCTGTTCGTTCTTCTAAGACGAGAGTAGGCATTTGTAGATTGTAGCTAGGACTTTTCTGCCCCAGAACAATTGGCCACTGAACTCCTCTGACAAGGCTGGAAATAATTCAGATGAATATAGCCTCAGTTCAATTTGGAATTCAATTACCAGGTCCAGTTGCTCCAGCATCTGCACTATGCTGGCCTACAGACAAGCGCTTTACTTACTTACTTACTTAGACTCTGGCCATGAGATGAGTGTTTCTGTAATTTGAAAGGCAGAACATAAACCCCGTTTTCCTCTGTTAGAGGTGAGAGCCACGTGAGCTCCCGCAGGCTGACTTGCAAAAGTAGCGACCCTGCTCCCCTACAGGGGCGGCTGCAGTCATTCTCTGCGTTTTCCTGACCTCTAGTGGCAGACACTTGCTGACTTTCTGCATCACAGCTGCATCCGTGGCCTTAAAAGCCTGTGAGTGATGCCTCCCTCACATTTGCCTCTTTAGTCTCTCCCATAGCTTTATGGGTGCCTGACTTCCTTTATTAAATCCATTTCCTTTGAAGTACTTGGAAAGTTTCTGTCCTCCTGGATGAACCAGCTCCCATCCCATGCCTATGGTGAAAACCTGAGAATGTTTTCTCACACAGCTTTTTTATTCTTTTGTTTTGTTATATCTTTTTTCAGATATAATTCACGATCACAAAACTTGCTCTTCTAAAATATGTGATTCAATGCTTTGAGTTATTCACTGAGTTGTGTATTCATCAACAGAGCTGATCTTAGCACAGTTAATTATCCCCCATAGAAATTGCACACACTTGAACTATCGCTGCACTGTCACCAGTGCCTTTCACTAACCATAATGTCACCAAGGCTCAACTGCGTTGTACAGTGCACCAGTAATTGGTTACTTCACAGAACAAAATCCCATTGTGTGAATAAAGCCACATTTTATTTATCCATTCATCAATTGATGACGATTTGAATTACCACTTTGGCTATTATAAATGGTTCTATAAACATAACACATTCTTAGTTCTTTGGGGCTTATACCTAGGAGAGAAATTTCCAGATCATAGGTAACTGCATGCTGAGTGATAGTGCAAGTTCTTGAGTTCTCTCCAGGGCATCTGCACTAGCTTATATTCCTACCTCCAGCGAAGAAGGGCCCAGCTTGTCCACATCCTTACTAACACTTCCCATTATCTGTCTTTTAGATTAGAACCACCCTAGTGTGTGTGACTATTTATTGTAATAAGATTCTAATTGTATTTCTTTGCTAGCTAATGACGCTGAGCTTTTTATGTGGGGAGGTGCTACATAATTAAAATCAGGCTTCTGAAAGGTCGATGAGGCAGCTTAGTGCCTGGGAGACCATCGTGAATTTGAAAAGATGAAGCATTCCACTGCCCAGATGAACTGTTTCTCCAACACACCTGGTACACAGGGTATGTTTCCTATGCCTCAGGCCTCCTCTTACTTTAATATCAAATTAAAGGCTGTTAGCCCATGCCAAATATCTACACATAATCTTTGCAACTTGCTAATTTGCTATATTATCCTTTGAGAAGCAAAGGAGATACATACATGTAATCAGATATGTGAATCTTGGATACCCACCAAAGCCATGTTTTCAAAGCCTTCAATTTTACGATTATTTTCATGTTTTTTTAAAAAATAAAATAAAACTTGACTTTTCTGTTTCTTACACGTGAAAGCAGAAATGCATGTGGGGAAACGACTGAAACTTTAAATAACTGAGACTCCTGCAGATAGATGATTTCCATCTCCAGTCAGATTCACTAGAGCCAAAGCCTGTGAATGGTAGGTATTTGGGAACAACTGTTCTCTTGAGGCAACAATCATTTCTTTCCTTTAAGGTGAGACTGTTTAGGTGAGTGATGCTGTGTTTACTCTGCCACATTTGAGACTTTTCCTCTTTGCTTGAATTTTCCTTTAGCAAACCCAAGTGATGGGTACTGGGTGGGAGAGGGGAGTGAATCAAGGCCAGGTTCCTGTGTGGGCACAACTTTGACAAGAAATTGAAATTCAGTCATTTCTAGCTCTATACCTAGACTTGTCTAGACACCCATTTACTATATATGCTCCAACTCCTGAGTTCCTTCTTTGCAGACCTGCTGAGACTGATGTGAATATAAAAGAATGTTCATGGCAGTTGTTTTCATAGTGGCTTTGTTCACCTGTCATGTATACCTTCCTGAACTTGGTAGTGCCAGTCCATTCTCCCTGTGTACCTGCCTGGAACTGGTTGTCATCCTGGTGTATAACACTTGACGGCAATGGCCAGAATTTGTATGGAACCGTTACAAGAGAAACTCCCAGAAACTAGGTTCTTGCCAACACAATAAAGAATTACTGATCAGCAGGCCTATTTGTGTGCAAGCAAAGTGCTAAGTTCTAACAGGAGAGCAAAAGTAAGGGTGAGGAGAGAAGGGTGTCCAGAGACTGGGTGGCCCAAAAGAGGGAGTGGCCAGGCTGGTTGGCCAGGGGCTTCCCATATGACGGGAGAGAGGACTAACAGAGTTGGCGGGGTGGGGGTGAGGGAGTCACGTATTGACTGGCGAGTAAAAGTGGTGCCAGCTTTCCCCAGGAGATGTGACTACGCACACACAGGCATGTGTGGGGGTCTGTCAGCCCAAATCCTTATTTTGCTCCAGACTATTTGCTCATTTTGCATACTTGACAGGAGGCAGGCAGTTAACGGAAGTTGTTTTATGGGCTTTCCCTTTGGGTGCTGTAGACCTCCTGCCTTTCCCCTTCCAGGCCTTGGGGTGAATACACAGTCTCGGCATTTCCCTTCCCAACTAGTGGAGATAACACACACAGACTTTGCTTGACGCCCCCGCCCTGGCTTGCTGTTCCCACTGCCGGCAACTCAGGACTACGGTCAACAGAGAGGCAGGTCTCCCTCCTCTGCTCCTAGCCTCCTGTAGTAAGTTGTCAGGTTGCAATGGTGAGAGCCCTGCCTTGGTTTCTCTCCAGCCGCTCACTCCTAGCTGGGACTGTGGGCTCAGGACTGCGGGGCCAATGAGTGGACATGTCTCCTTCCCCTCCCTGACTTGGTTTGCTATCTATCCTCCCTAACAGATCCTTCACTCAAGTGACCCCAGAGAAAAAATCATTGCAGTTTAAGGATTTACACACACGTTGCAATTATAATAACAGAAATTGTTGTATTTTCAAAAACTTCCCTTTTGAAGAAATATTAATTACTAAATGTTGCTGCATATTTTTCATATAAAATGCTTTGTCCCAGTTTTACCCCTGTGGTTTGGATCTTAGAAGAGCAAATAAATGAGATTTTTCTGATTAAAAAGTCTGGTATGTGTTTCTCATTAAGTTCTCATTACACTACTAGGCAATAGGTATGATTATTCTTACTTTATAAATGATGACTAAAGCTAGCTGTTAGGTTATTTCAGGGGTAAAGGAGACTAATAAGTTTGCCTGGAACTCCTTTTTCTTTCTCATCACACTAGAATTTTTCCAGTTTGTTTTGGAGTGATTCAGATTTTAACAGGCATTTGAAATATACAAACAGAAACCCCAGAGTTTGGCTGCATGATAAAACACTTAGAAAAGAGAGGTTAATCTATGTTGCTCAAGTTTTTTAAAGTATGATACAGTACAAGGTAACTCACTCATCCCCCAAAGAGGCAGAGTGTCCTTTTTTTTTTTTAGCTTACACACTTCTCAAGGGAAATACAATTCCAGGGTACAGATCTGAGAAAGATGCTGCTTCGAAGTACATATACTTCTCGATGAAGTAGTCTTTGAAAATAAATCCAGCTCATTTTCAAACACAGGGAGTCACAAAATCACCTTCTCCACAAGATAGAGAGGAAAAACTCACTTTGAAGTGACTGCAAATGTGTGCAAAGGGTTACATTTATTTTGTTCTCAGTATTTTCTTAAAGCCACAGGAAGGGATTAGGTTTTATATATTCTCTCAGATCCTCACATCTTTAAAGGAAGACAAAGGTATCAGAGAATACTATGATTTATTCCCCAGGGGAGCTCCATTTGCATTACTTAACCATTTTTGTTTTGGTATAAAGGATTTTCTAGAGTATACCAAGAAGCCTAGGAAGGGTTCCATAACAAGGCAGGGCCTTTGATAAAAGGCAGGGAGACACCCCCATGGTGCATTCCACATGGCTGACCAAACACATTTTATTGTTGCCTTTGCTTTAGTCAATCACACCTTGCTTCTTTCCTCAATCCCTCCCACCCTTTGTCATACTCTCACACACATACACATATGCATACATTCACCAACAATTATGATACGGAAATCAGGAGAATTAAAGTGTGGATATGCCAGTATAGAATGCTCTGAAATCTGTAGTCTTGAGCATCTTAAAAGAAGCTACTACTACACATTTTTATCATTCTGGTGTATTTCATTAATTTTGAACAAATCAATATTTATCAATCTTCTACCATGTCCCAGGATTTATAGTAGAAATAAGGAGACCAAGCATGAACAAGATAGATTTAAGCCAACATGGGATGTAGAGTAAAGGACAGAGACTGAGCTGGAAACTTGGGTGTGAGGTATGTTAAGAAGAAGAAGTTCAGGGTTCAAGGCACTGCGTAAGCAAGGGGATTTAAACTTGCCCAGGGATGAGGAAGTTTCCTTAAAAAAAGTACCTCTTAAGCTAGCACAAAAAGATGACTAAGAACAGGGTGAGGCTTGAGTAACAGCATCTTGTACCAATATATTCCCAAGCAAAAAAAAAAAAAAAAAAAAATCTGGAATCAGATTGTGTAAATGTGCTTGAAATCTGAAAGTGACTGAGAAGTTGTACAGTATAAAGGGCAATGGTAAAGTGACATGGGATAAGGCTGAACCTAGACAGACCATATTGCAGGTAGTTTTGTATGGATTTTGGATATTTTAAGACAATGTGAAGCTACTACACAGTTTTATGGATAGAAAGAAAAGAATAGATTTGTTATTTCCACAGATTCCTCTGACTTCTGGGTTAAGAATGAATCAGCGAGGGCAAGCATAAACATAAAAAAAATGATTAGAAACCTTCCACAATAGCAATTATGTGAACTTCAGGGGTGATGGCATAAGAAGGAATATTAGTATTTTAGACATATTTCTGAGACAGGAAAACCAGTTTGATGAATTATGAGATGTAGGAAGTGAGGGAGAAATTAAATCAAAAATTACTTCCAGGTTTCAAGACTGACCAGTGAAAAGAACGTCCAAGCGAAATACGCCTCGGTGAGAAGGCAAGTCCAGCTGGTTACAACGCTGACTTGTGAGTCACGAGTCACTCGCGAGGTTGTGAATGACCTAGTGAAGCTTACAGAGCTAAGAGCAAGTGCAGGGGTGACTGGCCTGTGGCTCCCTCACTCTTCCCCATTCCAGCCATGAAACTGTTCTCCAGCCCCTTCTCACTCAAAGGGGGCTGTCTGACCCAAGCCCACAGTGCCCGCCCCAACTGGAGCTCTGAAGTCGATTCTGAATTGGGTTCCAACCCAGTGCGCCACCCAAGCACTCATCTGCTTGTCATCCACGGGTGTTGACAGGCCCCTGAAGCTTCAGGTGGTACGTGGTGCGACTAAGCAAACCTTTAGGAAAACGCATCACTGTTGCTCTCACCCCCACATTACCGCCAGGCGTTGTGTTCTATCTTCTTTCTGAAAATGCCAGATGATTTAGCAGGCACATGCAAAGGCTTAACTTCGATTGAATCTCTCAGGTCACCCATCATGACAGTCTGAATATCTATAGGCTGTTTCAAGTAACTTTGGGTCCCTTGTTGTTATTTATAAATTCAAAGTGACATCTAGGGGGTACAATCAGATATGCTTAATTTGTCCACTTGTACTCTACTCTTTTAACAGAAAATTAGATTTTAATTTTTAACAGTTTAACCCACTTTTCCTGATGGAGGGTAATAAGCAGTTACCTCCAAAACAAGCTTGAAATTAGGGTGTAACTCTTGGATGAGGAGATCTAGTTCCTCATGTCAACTTCACAAGTGTCTACCTCAGGTCCAGATATTCTGTGGTTCAGAAACAGGAGTCCTTTGTACAAGGTCAGTGGAATTCTGATTTTAGTTTCAGACTCATGGTGAGAAACTTCAAAGGAGAGTAAACAAAATGAATGGAAAGAATTACTAGAGACTGATTAGTTATTTCTGACCTTTCTTTTCCAGAGTTAAAGATATCTTGGTTTATTTTACTGAATAAAAGATAGCAATTTTTAAAAACTAAGGAAAATCAAATTTCTAAAGGAAAAAAATGAATAAATTTTATAGTTTTGTTATGGTACTATTATGTTATAGGCCATCAGTTGTGTGTCATGTTTGAAAAATTAGTGTTAACCACCGGACCGTTAAATACACAATGTAAACTTGGCTTCACTTTGTCCTGGGACAGACTGAGCTTATGTGAAGCCAACTTTCAGATCCAAGTACAACTGGAAAATTAGAACTTTGGATTTGCAGCACAGGCATTTCATGGAGTCAGTTTAATTGCCTGCTCTAGTGCTATTTCTGTAACCATGACAACAAACCATAAACAACAGTAAATG